>ML179313.1:0-89615 GCA_004369135.1 Dendrothele bispora CBS 962.96 | reverse complement strand
GTCTGCGAATTTCTTGATATCGCAACTCAAGAATGGCTCAAGCGATACCCCACCGACGTCCTCCCTGGCAATCCTAGGGCGGCATTGTTCAGGCATCATTGCTATGTTGAAAAGCTTCAAGCTGAATTGGAAGAAATCTTTTCTGATTCTTCTGATTCTACAGGCTTTGAAGAGCAGCGTGCGGTGCGTTGTCATTTCTAATAATCCCCTAGTTATTTTCAGCTAATGTTTTTGCATCGAAGCATCTCGAGGAGATGTTCCAGATGAATTTGACTCGTGGCGAAGTTAGAAAAATTGACGTGTATTGGAAAGACGAGCTTCCAATTGCGTTGCAGGTTTACGATGTCGAATTTCCACTTACAGGTCCTACCGAGTGGTCGATGCTTACATTGGTCGAAACCCCCAAGTACTCCACGTTCACCTCGCGCACTCCAGATCAGCTTCAGGAGGACTTCCTTTGGCTCTACCGAGATCCCGATGAATTTATCGTTGATTATGACCTCGCCTTCGCGTAAATCATAGCTGCTTTCGGAGGTTGACATTTACTTACAACACTTTCCTAGTTACCTGAACGTCGTTATCGATCTCTACGCTATCTACCTCTCCAATGTCCTTTACCTCTTAGCTCGTTCGCCGTTCTTGCTAGTTAGCTACCTTCTTGCTCAGCGCGTTGAACCTCCTCCCCAAAATTCCCCCTCCTAATTTCCACGCCCTTATTTTGTAAATCTTGCGTCATACTACGAGAACCCCGTTACCTGATGAACATTCCGAACTAAAAACTCAAAACTTAATCAAAACTTAAAAAGCTGGCCGGTGTTTGGGGTCAGGCGGTCGTTGTAGCAGGAAAGCTACCCGTCCTACCTCAGGAAGTGCGGCTCAGGCTGCGACATTCCTGTCCCTGAAACTCCGAAGGAAAGTGCGGCGCAGGCTGCTACATTTCCAGGTCTGGAGAGATAGGTCTGATTTTCCTTGGTTTTATATCCGGTACTGAGCATGGACCGGCAATTGGCTCTTCCGACGAGAATTATCCGAACGCAACAGCCGGAAATTTAAAGACGGTCCGCGAACCGAAAATCCAGAGCGCGTGGTCCAACCAATAGATCGATGTCAGATCTCGGAAGAACGCACCGCATGGCAAAAGGTCAGGTGAGTGCCTGATTGGAGATCAACAATTCTCGTGCCGGAGCTCCGTCGTTATATCTTGGCACCCTACCTCAACGTTCCCAGCGCTCTCCGCTCCTCTCTGGTCTCCTGTTCCCTTGCTCTGACCGATGAGTTTCCGCAAGACCCATATGACACTTCTCCTTATCTCGGCTCTACACACCACGATCCTCAAATTTGAAATAAATCCAGCAAGGTGTCGTTGAGGCTCAACCTTTGGATCAAAAATCAAATCGAACCCCCTCGATATAAGCTCTTCAACACCAACGTTTCTCATGCACGATGGTCTGGTTACGTGGCCGCAAGACCACCTCAAGTCTATCAAAACCTCCACCGTTACTACCACCACCTCCACCACCTCCTCCACTCAACGGCTGGTCAGCAGGTCCTCCAAAACTGTCACCTCAACGTCGATAACTTCTACTACCACTAAATCTGTCAAGACCGTTGTAACCCGACCAAAGAAGAAATGCCGTCGGGCACTACCCACGAAGTCCGAGAAGGTTACGTTAGATATACAACGAGGTCAACGCCTATTGGACAGGCACACTCGTGCGTTTGTTTTCTTCTTGCGCTGTCGTGCTATCGCTAACCCTGATTACCTAGGAATCTATGAGGCTTGCGATTTCGGTGACGAGACCACGAAAATGCCGAAGAATGCCAAACTCGTTTCCAAGTACCTGCAATCACACTATCCTTCCCTTTCTCTTTCCGATCTTGAGTGCCTTCCTGAAGACCAACGAATCCGCATTCTTACCCACCCTGCAATGTTAATCCGAAATCTGTCGATGCCATCTATATGTCTCATTCGAACCGACACAATGCTCTCCGACGCTGTTCAGAGCGAAATCGAAAACGCTTATGAGGCTCTCCAAGCCTCTCAAGTACGCTTTCCTCGGACCTCCGTTGATGCTAATCGATCCAAGACCCCAGCGATCCATCTTGGGACCTGGTCCCTCTATTCTAACGAGCCGGTCGTTACTCGGGACTCCCGCGATCGGCAGTCGGGTGGTCTTCAGAAGAATACCGACATTCCGGTTATCGATCGCTTGCTGACGGTCGTGAAGGATGGTGTCGCTCCAGCTATCCTTGGAGTGTTGAGACTAGAGGCACCGCAAATGTACGAGAGGATGCAGAAGTATGTTTTTCTATTATGTTTTAATTCGCTTCTTTTGAAATCTAATATCCTATTCAGGGCACGTAGATATGTCAGGGCCAACATTCGCAGACTCTACTCGGCTTCCCAGTATCTGGAGACCCGGGTCTGTCTTGATTTTAACGGAGCATTCCTTTGCATTGCTGTCAAGGAGGGTTCGTCAGAGATTCCCCACCTTGACTGGAACGACGACCCTAATTCGTTTGCGTGGGTCACTGCAGTCGGTAAGGGATGGCAGGGGGGCGATTTTTGTGTTCCCCAGCTTGGATATCGTGTGCCTCTTAGGCCTGGGCAGATTCTTGGTGCTCTGACACGGCGCCTTATTCATTGTGGGTCGAAGGCCGAGGGTGGACGTAGAATAGTGATAACTTGCTTTTCAGACTTTGGGACTATGAAAAAGGCAGAAGAATGGGAAAAGACCTCTACACCACATCAATTTCTTTAGAAATGCTATAGTGTTTACCGTTACATCTCTCAATCTTATCTAATTTCCATTTTTGTCAGATCAACTTTAGACACATGACCGTCGACGTTAAGAGGGCACGAAACCGTCACGTGTACCAAAACCACTCCACATAGTACTTAACATGTCCACAAAACGCAATTCTACCTTCGAAGCTGATCCCGCGCGAAAGCGTCCTTGTCATCTACACATTGAAAGCCCTGGCACTGTTAGTTATGCACAGAGTTCCTGGGATATTACTCCACACTCCAATAGCCATGCGAAAGAAGGCGCTGTCGAAGGTCAATCGCAAAAGGGTATAGTCAAAAAAACCGCTGACACTTCTATTTATAGCTGTACCAACATCCAAAAAAAACGATACACCTGAAACCTGCCTTGTCGGACACGACTCGGCAAAGAACGCGCCAACGTGAGCCTTCCCATTCCACCAATTGCCCATATGTACTGACGTTTAATACTTCCAGAACTACTAATATCGACGAATGGATTGGACGCGTCAAAGGTACCGCGTATCCAAGCGAAGGCATTTTAACGAAAGAGGTACGTATCCACTAGCATATAGACTCATGTTATTCACTCGCTTGTAGCAGTATCCGATGCCGCTGTCCAAACCGACGTAACCACCTTTCCTGTTGATATGTCCTCGGTCCCGTATGTGAGGCTATCAAACCGTTTTGCCAAAGTTAGAAGCAAATGCAACGAACTTCACGTTAGTCTTGATCACGCCAGATTGGCTTCGGAGGCAGGTTGGTCGAAATACTGGCGTGCCAAGGCGGAATCTCGAGAACTGCGGAAAGTTATCCGTAAATCTAACGAGGAACTAACAGAGGCCAGGAAAGCTATAGGGGAATCGACCAAGAAACTGGAAGAGGTCACTGAGGAACTAGAGCAGGTCACCGAGGAACTAGAGGAGGTCACCAAGGAACTGGAAGACGTTAAAGAGGAGTTAGATGATGCGATTCACGTGCAGGGGGAGGCTGTCTCCGATGCGAGGTATTGGCGGGGAAAATGCGCTGATATGGGGTACGTCCTTGAAGTCGCCGACATGATCGAAGATTACCTTTAAGGAGAGTCCGATGCACACGCTATCTTTTTGCAACCGTATCTAAGTACCGATATTTCTGATTTCTGACGTGTTGCATTTACTCGCGATTGTAATGCTACTACTGTACAATGTTTACAAAGTCATCCAATGTATGGACCGCAGTCCTCTCAAATTATACTTACCTACAGAACACCCGTCGCCTCGCACTACCAAGACAGCGACCTCCGAGCACTCCCAAGGGTCTCTTGTTCCGAACCAAGCAATCTTTGGTTTCCATCACGGACGCGCTGATCTAATTTCCATTTTTGTCAAATCAACTTTTAGATCACATGAAAGTCATTACCCTGATCATGAGTCTCAGTCTGCGCGATTTCTCTTTCCACTTCGAATGTCTCTCAAACGCAAAAAAGGATTTTGGAGTCAAACACGCGTTGTGCGAGACCCGGACGCTGAAGACGAGCTGCTCCCTCCCCAGCAAAAATTCCTATTCTCCACACCGACTACACCAACGTTTCAGGGCCGAAGAAGCAAGTGGTTCAAGTTACCATCAGTCCGGCCGATTTTTCTCTCCTCTCCAGCCAAAATCCCGTCACCGAGAACCAATTGTCTGAACCGACCAAAAAAAGTGTATCCGAGCTCAATCTGGTTGAAGAACCCGGCTTCGATGAAGAAGGGAATACGTTTGGCTGGGATTGGGATGGCGACTCTGAAGACGAAGAGGAAGAGGCTATTGGACAGGGTGAAGTAGGGCCTGGTGTCAAAAAAAGACAGGCTCGGGGGTGCGTACCTTGCTGTGTTTTTCTTGCTTTCAACCAATTCACGTCACTTTTAGGACCCTGTTCTCAAAAAATGGGCCGAAACCTCTGTTGACCTTTATCTCTCGGAACTTCTACGTCTTGATGGACGCCATTATTCTATGCCCCAGAATACCTGCCCTGATTGTTCTGCTTCCGTTGTTTCCACTGCATATCGTTGCTTGGGTTGCAAGGACAGCCGCCTCTATTGTAAGGCTTGTTTGGTTAGGAAACATGCTCAGAATCCATTTCATAGGATTCAGGTAAGCGTATAACTATGGTCTCGCATTGCTCTCAATCCTGATTAATCGATATAGCAATGGAACAGCTCATTTTTTTGTCGTGATACCTTCCATAATCTCGGTTTTATCCTTCTGCTTGGCCAGACCACCGGTCAGATTTGCCCTTGCGCGTCTCTCGCACCCGTGAAGACCCTTGTTGCGCTCGATGTGACGGGTGTTCATAAATTGAATATTCTATACTGTAATTGCTTCCTAGCTCAGGATGAGGTCTGCCAACTGTTGCGATCCCGACTATACCCTGCAACGCAGACTTCTCCCAGGACCGTTGCCACCTTTCGTCTACTCGAACATTTTCATCTTCTGAGTTTCGTCTCGAAGGCTTCTGCCCGAGAGTACTACTGCTCCCTAGAGCGTATGACCGACAACACGTCATCCGTAAGCGTTCTTGTGAGTACGAAACTACTTTTTCAAATAAGATGTGAGCTAACCTAGTTGACAGGACCGCTATAGGGAGCTTCTGTGAATGGTTCGCCAGTGGCGTCTTCTAAAATTGCTCAAGAGACACGGCCGAGGTCACGACGAGACTGATTATGCAGGTACGAAGAGTGGCGAATGCGTGGTTCGGTGTGCACCTTGCCCCCATCTTGGTATCAATCTTCCCATAAATTGGCGTCTCGCTGCCAGCAACCACTTGTATGCTCTTTTCGTTAGCTGTGTGCTTGTAGATGAACTGACCAGGTTTCTTTAGATGGTTATATCAGCTCTTTCTGTCGATGGACGCAAACTTTTGTTGCGTTCGTTTACAGGTGTCCTCGGAAGCAGCTGATCCTTCTCTAAATAGAGGATGCGCCTACATCATAGACTCTAGGACCGCCCTCGATCATATCCGTACTTTTGGCAAGAGCATCCCTGATGACATCAGCAGCTGTAGTAACCACAAAGCTCTGAAATTGGCGTGTATGCGACGGGATCCTGGTCTTGCGGTTACCGGTCTGGCAACTACGGATTGCTCGCGTCATGATGCGAAATTACCTTGTTCCTGTACCGACCTCCAAGCTGGAGAGAGGTGTGTTTTGTTCTTTCAATCCTGCAACGAGTGACCGCTAATTATAGTCGCATAGATATGCCAACATGGATCTTACTCTGTGTTCGACGCTTCAACACACAGATGTAGACCAGTGCGTTTGTAGCTATGACATCATGTGTCGATTTCATATACACTTCTTTGCCCGCACCCTCACCTACCCCTTAAATCTTCAGCCCAAATTTCCCACAACATCCTTCGTCAGTGTGATTCCCAAATTCCATCTTTCTGCACATCAGGAAGGTTGTCATCTTGACTTCAACCTTAACTATACTCCAAGGGTCGGAACAACTGACGGGGAGGGTGTTGAGAGAGGTTGGGCTGTGACAAATACCTTAGCGTCTAGTACCAAGGTGATGGGCCCAGGATCCCGCCATGATGTATTGGATGACCATTTTGGATCCAGAAATTGGATTAAACGGACTATGTTTCGTTAGTATTCTCATTTTCTTTCAAGATATAGATAACTAAACCTTCTACAGCTAAGCAATTTCTCGCATGGTCAAAAGAAAATTCCAATGGTTGCGAGGAAGCTGTAACCGCCTTCAAGCTTTTCAATGCTGGGATTCCTGAGAAGACAAGGATTGAGTGGAGAACCGCTTTGGAAAACTGGGAAGAAGATCCCAAATGCCATCCTAATCCCTATGAGCCTATGGTCAAAGGTTAGATTCTTTCCCATTTTGATTATCACTTCCTAATTCTTTCTTTTTAGCAACAACCTTCAACAAAGTCAGGCTAAGACTCGCTGAAGCCGAAGCCCACGAGCTTGGCCAGTCATCTACTATAGATGCTGTAAATCAAGAAGCTTCCCTTTCTTCACTACTTATAGAAGGTCTGGATTTTCGAGAGCTTCAGTAAGTCCTGTTTGGGTTATGCCGATAGCCCCTAATTCATTTTTAGGCAAAAATTGTCCCAAGAGCTAGCCGGAGCAATCAATTATACTGAACAAGCCAAGAGCAAGACCCTCGAGAAGGCAAACAGCCTGAGACGCCGGATCGACGTTTGGTGTAGCACCCAGGCACTTCACTTTCCCGCAGCAGTTGTCATCCGCCGTCTCAAGGTTTCTCATCCAACTCGGTCACAGAAATACCCCTCCTCCTTCCATCCGAACTTAATTGACATGTATCTGTTCCCCTTTCCACACTGAAGCTCCAGTGGGAATTGGAGTATGCCCTAGCTGAAGATACTCTAGAGGCTATACGACAAGGGCTTCTCCAGCGGACTTACCTTTATAAATGGAAAGATCGCTACTCTCATGGCCAAAGGAGTAGTACTTGGTCTTCGGCGACAATAGCTAAGTTGCAGGATCGCATTAATAACAGCGCAGCTTGTTACCAAACCTCTCAAAAAGTGCTCACATCTCTTGCACCCTTTGTTGAAGCTGTGGGTTGGGATAGCGTACTGAAGGACCTCAAGCCCGAAGATATCCAACCTCTGAACCAAGACGACATCGATCCTGACCTTCAGGTCCAGCCTATTGGAAACCCTTTGCCCAAGGTGCTGAATGCAGGGTGTTAACCGTGAAGGGGAGGCCGAAATGCAAGATGGTAGGTTGGAATCAGCTTCTAAATGTATCTATCTGAAAGCTGACATCGCGATCTACAGCTCTTCATATAGGTTGGTGCAAAGCACGTGCTCACGCTCACCAATATCAGGAAGAATGCCTCCTTCTACAAGAGGAGATGAGAAGAATCCTCCAGACTTACGATTTCGAAGTGAACACTTGGGCACAATGCGCTAATGACAAACCAAGTACTACATCATCACCGGAGTATTTGGAAGGTCGAAAGGCTCACACGGAATACCAGAGATACGTGAGGTTGAAAATGAGTGCTGAATGTAAAGAGAAGTGGAAAAAGCTTCCATCAAATCTTTTAAGTGGGAAAGGTGCCATTTGCTTAACGGACGAAGAGTACGATTTTGTATAGTATCAGAACCTGTATCTAATCTTGATTATATAATTGTATTTTGGAATGAACCATCACATGTCGTATTGGTCTGCGGTGCAAATCACATATTACTGGTGTTGGTGTAAGCTGTGGACAGAGGTCCATTGCTGTTGAACTTTGTTCTATTCCTTTTCTTTTACTTATTTTACATTATGCACAGCCCCTTTCTATATATGTAGTATATGATCTATGGCTATGAGCACATGATACAGATGGTCTGTGCACCTTCTTTTGTAGTATATAAGGACAGTAGTTACTGCCTCAATACTCAGTTCGTTTCTCTCTGAAACAGTCGACTTAAGCCCTCTAAGCTTTCTACCAACAAGTCTTAACTCTTGTCCCCAGGTATGTCTCAGATCTTACCATCTTCTACTTAGTGTAGCAGGATGCGCCCTCGACAATTGCTTGTATATATAAAGATGTAGCATAAAGCCCTCTGTATATCGTGTTGATAAGGGATTGATAAACACAGCAAATTTTGTAAAAAAGGATTGGCTGAACAAGCGATTTTGTAAAAGGTACGGTGTTATTGATACTTGAATTTTACAAAATCACTGCATGATAGGGTGGAGAAAGTCTTCAAAGCATAGTATCACTAAGACTAATAGAACCCCATGATCATCATGTGACTGTTCAACTTTTAAGACTGCAAACAAGTTTCAATTCATTCCCCAACCACCACCCTATCTTCAATCCTACTTTGTTCTCCCCAGATGAAATGGAGATTTTTGACCACTGGTGTCTCCAAAGGTGTGTAAATGATTTCACTTATTCTATCCAGACGCAACTTCCAACATGCCCTACAGAGAATGTGAGTATCCTATGTTTCATGTTTCATTTCCTCAACACTGATACACTATTTTAGTTATCATCCAATCAGTTTACTTGTGCCGGTGAGTGCTTCTTATTCAGTTTCATGTATCATCCGTGAATTCTGATGGTACATATTCTTCCTGTTCATAGTGCTTTGAATTAGGGTAATTTTGATTCTTTCATATTTGCATGAGTGGCATAAGATTATATGTTACCTTTCTGATTCGATTCATGCATTATAGTATTACTGTGCATAAAATGATTATATATCTTTCCTTTATCTCTTGAGCTGGTTTGAATTTGAGATGCCATCAAAATATAAAGAAAACAACTGAAAGGAAATACTGTAAGAGACTACATTTGAACCCAGCTGTATACCAGCTGCTTGAGATACCTAGTAGCCAGTAGGTTATGGATCCAGCCTGAATCCATGGTGTAAAAAATTGGGTGACCATGTTGTCACTGCATTGTGACCAGCTGGAATTTTCTGGTGGTCAGCTGGCCCAAGGGTGGTCCGGCATTGCGGACCGGCACACTCCGGCGGTCGGTCGGTCAAGCGGTCAAGGTCACTAAAAAATTTTGGAGGGTCAAGATTTTTGTGTCGCACATCACCTAGATTGATGTATTTTGGACTGTAAATATAGAGAAACACTAGAGAATTGAAGATCCGTAAAAACAAACTCTAAATCCAGCTTTGAGTCAGCAGTTGCCACCGTGTCGGGGTGACCTATGGGTCAATTCCTACTGGTCATAAATTTTATTCTTTTGTGCTACCACAGTGATCAAATGGTGAGCTACATATACATATCATTTCACTCCATAATGTATGGCCCAATCCTGGTTAATATGGATTCCTGTCATCAATGGACATGCAAAGTACCCATTTCCTCTCGAAGGTTCATTGTTAACTTATTGTGTGACCAAAAAATCTCATTCCGAGAAGCCGGTTTGCTTAGTCATGGGAACCTCCTTCCAAATATGGAAGGAGCAGTCGGTCGGTCGAGCGGCAAAGGTCCTTAAAAAAATTTTCGACATTGTGTAAAAAAATAAAATTTTTGACCACCCTTGAGCTGGCCTCTTCCAGCTGGCCATGATTTGGCACTCGGTTTGCAGTGTAGTATCTTTGGTTGCACATTCATAAGAGACATGAAATGAGTATTAGGTAGTAATTCATCCTTTTATGCAATGTTAGCTCTGAGCTCGATTCCTGCAAAGACAAGACCTCTGGCCTCATAATCTTGCTATGGTGCAAAGTCAGAGTCAGGGATGTCACAGTGCAATGTTAAGATCTTATCACTTACCTTATGTATCTTTGTATTGTTCGTACTTATGTTATCTTGGTCTTTAGTTTGATTGTATTGGGCCGTTACCTTTTTCTTTCAAAGGTTTTTTTTAAAAAAATACTATTCTATATCTGCCGAAGAATGGCAGGAGCCCATGTGCACATCACATTATAAGTAACTTGTCAAAGGCCATGAGGCTTGCATGTAGTGTGATCCACCTGCATGGGTAATCTGCAGATCTGTGGGTGCAGATCTGTGGGTCAGTTAAGTGAGTCACAGGTCAGCACTTTTTGACCACAAGTATCTGTGAATGGATTACAGATACACATAGATCTTGACTCATGAAGGTCTTTATAATAAACTAAGAATAAAGTTTAAGTCAAAATTTCAAGTAAAATAAAATCCCATCTAATCAAAGACTTGGATCTTAAAGACTTGGAGAGTGATAATCAATATATATATAATACAACTATCTTATAAACTTATAAAAATTTTCTCAGTCCCATAAAATTCTTCTATTCCCAAGTATTAATTTTCTTAAATTCTAATTTCTATATCTAGACTATCCCCCTTTGTAACAATCTCATCCTTCAACATAGCAATTCTAGAATCTAACCTTGAGCTCAAATCCACCTCCTTTCCTGCCAACTCTAGAGCCATATCCAACCTCTCTTTAGCTTTCTTCAATACTTCAGTCCACATTTTCTTCAACTGATCAGGCTCCATCTGTACCTGCTTCTCATTGAATTCTGCTTGCTTGAGCTCAAGCACTGCTAGTTCAAATAAAACCACACCTCCAATCCAAGTTGAAATACCTTGCTTGACAATCTGAGGATGATAAGAATGGGCAGCTTCCAAAAAGGCTTTAGACACCTCAAAGATGTCAGCCGAAGATGAAGCACAGGCATATGTCCTGTGAGCTATACCCAAAAGAAGTAGCCTCAATGCCAATTCATCAGGTGTGTCCAAATCAGGTTGACTGGACTGTGGTATTGTTGAAGGATCAATGAGGGGGGAAGATATTTGAACTGGTGGTGAAAGTATGCTCCATTCCTTGATGTGAGACTCTGCAATCGATAAATTTGTTCTAGACTGATTGTTCCAGACTGTACAAAGAAATGAGATTTTGACATTGACCATGGCCAAGAAATGAGGAACCTACAAATTCCCAACTCCTCTGCAGGACTGATTTTGATGTGACTGACATAGTTTGTCTCATCTCCACCTCTTCTCTTGGCTTTGGATTTATAAAAATCAACTAGAGGAATATAAAATTAGTATAAGCAGTAGGAAGAACGGCGACTACTCACGTTTCTTCTTAATCAAAACTTCAGTCGGTAGATCTTTACCCCCAACTTTCTTCTTTTGAATCAGCTCAGGGATCTTGTCGAACATTTCCTGGGCCTTGTTTATATTCTCCTCACCGCCAACGGAGATCAAACAACCTGCGGCAATGAAGTAGTAGGTACCGTGAGACCTGATTAGATAGGAACGACGGATCAGAACAAATTAACGATCATGGTTAGAACGACCCACCAACTGTTCAACTCTGTCAATCGTACGAACGTTACTGCAGCCTCCTCATATCGTCTCTGAGCAAGCAATGTCCAAGCAAGCTCGAACATTAACTAAGAAAGTTTGAGTCAATTCTTTGCTCGGATAAAGGAAGAAAGAAAAAACAACGAAGGAAGCATGTGTTGCAGCATACAACGAGAGGAGCTTCAACTTCAGGTATAAGGCCTCACACGTTCGAGCGACTCGAAATCCCCACATCATATCCCCACGACCCACCCAGTATCCCTCGCCATGATGTAAAGATTCGATAAACAAAAACTCACTAGTGTGTCGGCCTGTACAAATGGATTCTTCTTCTCGGGGCTCAACCCTTCCTGTAGCACTTTGATCGCAGCCTGAGCATTGCCGGACATGCGTAAGATTTTGGCCTTGATAAAGAAAGCATTAGCTATTCAGACACTCTCGAACGATAAAGATAGAAGGTGTAGAACGAAAGTGGAAGCGACAGAGCAAAAAATAACGATCGATCGAAAGCTAGCAACGAGAAAAGAACTGTATTTAGAAATGAACATACCCTGTTAAGGATCCACAAACTCCCATCCGGATATCTTGCCTGAACAGAATCAACGATAGCGGTATACTGCTTGATGATATGTGCTTCATTCGCTTGATATCCCGAGAGCAGAAGAACAACGCCGTGATACGTCATGAGCACAAGTCTGTAACGATAGGGGGGGCACGTCGGCGGTAGTAATCGACAGCAACGAGCATGGATACGCACCCAGCGAAAACAGAATGAACATCCTGCTTAGCTGCACTGACAGCGAGCGCCTGCAGAGCAAGCTTTCGATCGTGTTTGTAACCAAAGAGTCCGACAAAGGATCTACAAAACAAAAAACAAATAAGAAGATCAACAGCGGGGTCAAGAAAACAGGGATGCGAATACACGTACTGGACTTTCTTGGGTAACAACGAGAAAACGAGATTGAACAGACCAAAACCTATAGAGTCTATTGAGTTACGTCGATAGAAATATCTCGGAAGACAACATACCGAAGGCTGTCCCAGCAAGAATTAAATCCTCCACTGGTCCGTCAGTTGCCGAAGCGGCATCCGAATCCCCGGGAACCGTCAATGTTGATGAAGGAGTCGCAGCCGAGCTCGCTGTCCATCTTCCGAAGAAACTCGTCTTGGTAACGTTCGACAGGGTTGAAAGATTGCCTGTAGACGCTTTAGGCTTCAATGCAGGTCGCTCGCTTGCGGTCGAGGAAAGGGACGGATTAGATGACTTTCGAGAGACAGGGGGTGAAGCCGCAGGTGTCAAGTATCCGGATAAACCAGAGGGGTAAACGACTTTGTACAGCTTGGTGAACTTGGAATGTGCGCTGTCCAAAGTCATTAGCATATGCAATGGTTACGATATACATGCAAACTCACTTGTTCAACGCATAAAGACATTGCAGGTACCCCATATACGACTCACTAAGAGCGTGAGTGATCCCCTGTAACACAACGGCGTCCGCATTTACAATTTCCCATTCCAGACCAGGGGTGAACCTCGTCTTAGTCCACGTCGCTTGGTTTTTCATCGCCTTCTTAGATGCCGCATCAGCGAGGCCGAGTATCCTTGCTGCCTCCGCCATGTGTGCAGCCTCCATACCTAGAGCGGCCTCCAGAAACACGCAGACGCCTAGACCAATGAGATGAAAAGGAGAATCCGGGTTGGCACTGAACTTTTCCTTTGCTTCTACAATCTCATTGGTGAAAAGGCGGTCAAAAGCGCGAGTAGCCTCTTCTAATTGCGTCGCCATCGTCGTTGAGGGCGGGGAAGAGGACGACATGGTGACAGAGAGAGGCACGGACTAATTAGTCAGCCCAGGCTGCGCGTCAATTTCTTCTGACCGCGTCATCCACGGCACTGCCCTCTCCTATTTCTTTACATTTATCATAACCGCCCGCCTTGGACTTACCCGTTCCAAAAACTAATATTATTTTGCTAATCTCTTGCTCTATAGACCATACTATCTCAAGCCAGCATCTTTCCCTTCTGCCGCCGATTCAGACATTGGCTTGGTGCGTAAGTATTGTCACTCAACGCCCAGTTGATGCCCATTCATTTGGCGGCATATTTTCTTCCGAAAGCGCAGTCCAAAACCAAGGCCAATCTTCACCGTCTCAAATCCAAATACAGTCCTTCCTACGGAACGAACCTCATACAACCACAGCTCTTAACACCTACCACCCGCGGTCCCGCGCCCCTCAAAAAAGAACCTGACTAAATAAAGCAAAGTCAACTCCGACTCGACCACAAGGCCTAAACGATCCACGCGCCTACTAACCACCCTTTCGAAGGTTGGAGCCACTGGATGATGGGGTGCCTTTGGAACACACCTTTCCACCAACGCATATGGCTTGACCGTTTTTAATTTATACCTAATCTGTCCATCTCAGTCCATACAGTTCCGAATCCTAAAAAAAACAAAGTACATGTATCATGCCATACGTATACGGGCGGGAACCTTTTCTTTGAGCTTCTTTGGAACTCCACCATTGACTCGCAATTCATCGACATAACTACCACACTTTGCGTTATGCGCCGAGGACAGGTGTCATGCATTAATGGAACGCGCATGACAGCCATAGGTATAGGGAGTTGAGAACGACCAGGAGATTCGCCCTTTAGCTCTAAAGGTCATGACGCGGACGCTCCATTACCCCATAGTTCACTACGCAACTTGGAACCCCAAAATTTGATGCGGGTGCGTACGGCTACAACGAGCTGTCTCTTTCCGTTAGCTTTTGGGATGTTGCACCAGCGTGAAACAGGAACCGTGAGCTCAAACCGGTCGTGATTGGAGAAGAGAGACAAGTGTGATGAGTGTAAATATGTAGACACGAAGAACTATGAAAGAAAAAAAAAAGGAATATATCGTAACCTGGACGCAGCACGGCATCCTGTTCATACAGCAACATTATACCCAAACCCGCCTTTTCGAGTAAACGAAAAAGGCGAAAAATGGGCGCTCATGCCAGAGGGGTAAGTGATGAAAAAGAGGTGCTCCTAACAATGGATAGGTATAACGTGACACAGACCAGACAACGACTGATGACAACGACAACGACGAACGAAAGAACGAAGACACCCCCGTTCCCTCTCCCAGCAACTCGACCAACGACAACTACCAGACATAACACCCGACAAAGCGTCCAAGGCTCTAAGATATCCCCCCCCCAGCTCACACACACACACACCAAACGCGTTTCTACTGGTCGTAAAAACTCAGATAACAACACATTTGGGGCCCTTCTTGTTCTTTGGACGAGAAAGCAATGCTGCTCGAGTAGCGTATTGGAAAACTTCACGAACACCTTCGCCCGACTTGGCGGAACATTCGAGGTAGTGCTTGGCGCCAATCTTCTGTGCGACGGCCATACCCTAACAATAAAAGATGAACAGTCAGAGGATGCGCAAAATTAAAAAGACAAAGAATCGGACGATAAGAAAAGAACGATATCAAATGAGGAATATCAATTTTTGATAGTGTCATGACGTTGTATGACTCAGGTTCCGCGTGAATGGTCCAACGGGTCAACCGTTTCATGCCTTTGGGGGTGCTACCGGTTTCATCATGACACATCGACCAGCTAAGCGCTGGGCACGAATGGAAAATGGTGTGCAACCAAAAAAGGGGAAGGTGGCATTTCGGTGGTACACACCAAGGGAAACGGAACGGAAGAGCACAGCCGTTATAGTATACAACAGAAAGAGCACACACCTCTTCAGGAGTCACCGGCCTCTGGCTCGTCTTCCTGAGCTCCTCAATGACTCTAGGGTCACGCCTCAAGTCCTTTTTGCAACCAACGAGAATGATAGGAAGACCAGCGCAGAAATGCATGACTTCGGAGATCCACTGTGTAAGACAACCAATTATATGAGCTAGGGCGCTTAAAAAACTAAGAACCAACGAAGCCAACGAACCTTTTCCTGAACGTTGTCGAGCGAATCAGGACTGTCGACAGCGAAGCAAATCAAAATGACGTGAGAGTCAGGATATGAGAGGGGCCGCAGACGATCGTAGTCTTCCTGGCCAGCAGTATCCCACAAGGCCAGCTCAACGTGCTTGCCATCGACTTCGACATCAGCAACGTAGTTCTCAAAGACGGTGGGCACATAAACCTGCACAATGTGTGTTAGAGGCACTACGAACAAGGCGAGAGAAAGGTTAACGCACTTCGGGGAAAGTCCCTTTCGAGAAGACAATCAAAAGACAGGTCTACAGAGCCCCTTGTTAGTTGGCAGACGAGCTGTTGAGCAGTTGAAGAGCGCACCTTTCCACAAGCACCATCACCGACGATAACAAGTTTCCTCCTGATTTCAGACATGATTAAAGGGGAAGAATAGACAGTAAGGAAAGCGTGGCAGCAAAGAGTAAGCTTGTGCAGTCGTCAAGGCTTTTGCAGGAGCAGTGTCAGACCACCCAGCCGCTCCCTTTTCAAGCGCCGACTCAAACCACACCGCCATAGACCATGTGACCTGTCCATGGACCGGAAACTATAATGAGACATACACGTGATCATTTCGAAAAGCCCCAAGCCGATTGGCGTTCGCAAAACTTGTACAACGAGCGCGATGCACAGGGCGAGGAGTAAGTGTTTCCAGATGGCCAGAGGCGTATGCTAATCCCTTTTCAGATATCCAAAGTCACCTGTGCACAAAGACGAGACCGACTCGGTCTTTTGCGACCGTCACTGACCCACCGGTGAGACGTTACGGTGGGCTTAAGGACCAAGACCGTATTTTCACCAACGTCTACTGTAAACACGACCACGGCATCAAGGGTGCAAAGGTATCCCAAATTTTAATGCTTTCTATCTACTTTTGACCACGCAACTTACGTCTAATGTCTCTAGTCTCGTGGTGACTGGCATCGGACCAAGGATATCCTTCTCAAGGGCGACTCATGGATCATCCAAACCATCAAGGACTCAGGTCTCCGTGGCCGTGGTGGAGCTGGCTTTCCCTCTGGTCTCAAATGGAGTTTTATGAACAAACCCAACTGGCAGAACGATAAACGGTGAGTCCCCCACACACTCTGTAAAGCTGTTTGTCTAAGAACGCTCCAGTCCGCGTTATCTCGTCGTCAACGCCGACGAAGGTGAACCCGGCACATGCAAAGACCGTGAAATCATGCGTGGTGACCCCCACAAACTCGTCGAAGGCTGTCTCGTCGCTGGTCGAGGCATGAACGCCAACGCTGCCTACATCTACATCCGTGGCGAATTCTACCAAGAAGCTTCTCATGTCCAACAGGCCATTGACGAAGCATACAAAGAAGGTCTCCTTGGTCCTAACGCTTGCGGTTCTGGATACGCTTTCGATGTCTACCTTCACAGAGGAGCGGGTGCTTACATCTGCGGAGAAGAAACGGCCCTTATCGAATCTCTCGAAGGAAAACAAGGCAAACCCCAGTCTCAAACCTCCTTTCCCCGCCTGACGTCGGACTATTCGGTTGCCCCTCTAACCGTAGCAAACAGTCGAAACCCAGTCGCTGTGCGGATCACTCGGACCATTTGCCGCTCATACTGAGATTTTCTGTAGACATTCGCTCTGGCCGAGTGTTGTAGTCGTTAGAGGTCGAAATCAAGTGTATACCACAGCTATTCTATACATATCCGGTCACCTCAACTAACCCTTGGTCGTCTAGTCGAGGAAGAAATGTCCATCCCCCAACAGGAAGACCTCATCGAACGTATGCTGCGGCTAGGTGTGGGGGACTGAAGGAGTAAGTCTTTCCTTTGTCTCAGGTGCATTTGTTCGTGACTGAATACTCGGAATCTCTAGCGTCGGTCTTCCTGTCCTGATACACTATAGTAGTATGTCCATTGTAGTATTAGTTTATGGGTTCCCTTTCTGTTGATGAGTGTCGGAGAGGATATAGCTAGTCTATAATGGTACCCATTCCTGTGTATGCATTTGTGTTTCCGTATTTAGCCATTGAATATACTGGTTTTTAATTCTTTTTGCTGGAACCGAAAGAATTAGGGACACTCAAAGTTGACAAATACAGTATGTACGCTTGTATGAACGAAAATACTGTATGAAGTTTGATTACATAAGTCACTCTCATCCTGAGCGTGACGAGCTCATTGACAGGCACAAAGCACATCATAAATGCAAGACCGTTTACCCACTTCTCATGTCTTGAAGAGACCAATTTATGCCCTTGGACTTCCAGGACAAGAACTGAATAAGGGCACATATCTCTTCAGATTCGATAGCGGATGTGACCCGTGACCTTGCAAAAATTTTTCCTCGATAATATGCTTGGGACACCGTGACACTGGGAAAATTTTTTGATCAATTGGTCAAAAATGACAAGTTTTTAGCCGATTTTGGGCCGTGTCTCGCTGGGACATTTCGATAAAAGGGGTCAGGACACCGTGACAATGGTGGATTTTCAATATAAATAAACTGGTCAGTGACGCGTGACTATCAAATGGTACAGTCATGGGCCCGCTTCTCTTAAGCTTTCTTCTCGAGTTCTCCCTGATACTCCCAGAACTGGTTTTTCTATCTGCCCAATCAGGGAAAAAGTCCTATCAGTATCACAGTTTGTTTTTTGTCGCCTTGTCCATTTCCTTCATGAAAAAATCCAGAACAAAGGGTTTTCAAAAATGGTGTGATGTGTTACATTGACTCAGAAATGGTATAATCCCGGTTTGGCACGCGTCGCGCCCAAATGTCACATATTAGTCATGGTGGTCACAGTTCATACAAGTCGTTCATACAATTCTACATACTGTATGGACGAACTTTGAGCGTCCCTATTGAGCATATAAAAAGCGTGTAAAATGTGTATAAAATGTGTATAAATGATTGTCTAAGGTTTATGAAAGGTGTATAAAGAACATGCACTCCCCCCCTCGGTTTATACAAGGTTTATACATGTATAAAGATGTATAAATGGTATAAATTTATACGTATTATACGCCTCGGAACTTGCTGATGTAAAGCACTGGACACTACTCAAAGAAAACATGAAAAAAATCCATCTAGCTGTAGTGTACATATTCATAATGTCTTACCAAGTACAGGGGAGCAAAAAACAAGGGGGTCGGAATATAGTGTGCGAAGGGACTTTCAATCATTGCAACATTAAAAAGTGTGCAACGCAGGTTTTACGTAACTGCAACGCAGGTTTCACGCCCTTGTGAAACCTGCGTTGCAGTTACGTAAAACCTGCGTTGCACCTGCGTTACACTTCAAGTTATAGGGAAGTGTTTAAATCTTTTGACCGTTGAAGTGCCCAAATGGGTTCTCTAAGCATTCTTAGTCCAATCTTACGGTTTGAGATAACTAGCCTAATTTCAATCACCACCAAAAAACAATGATCTCCGAGTCTGAATGTTTGAAACAGATTTACATTAAGTACTTATTTGAGTCTGACATTGAACCTAAAACAAGCACTAAGTAAAATGAAGTAAGTAGTTGTAGTTTTTTACTTAAAGATCCAGTAACTGAAGCAATCTTTTCAAAATTCGGGCTCGGACTATGATATCGTGCGACTGCAACGCAGGTGGTGCAACGCAGATTTCACATGCCCGTAGGAAATGCTGTTGTATGCGAGATGGAAGGGGTGCACTGAGGAAGAAAAGGTGGGTAGGCCGTGATATGGGTGATCAAAACGCTGAGTTTCTCCAGATTCTGGGTCGCGAAGATATAAAGGAACGTCGATGCATCGAGGTGCAAGAATGTACTCGTAATCTTGAATAGGGAACGACTGTAGAATAGTGTGTTTTTTGTGTGGACACTATGAATAAACGAAAGACGACTGACCTCCGTATACGGTATCCGGGTATGGGAATCATTGGCCGCAGCTTGACTTAGGATAGCTTGAAAGGTAGTGGGAGTAGGCACAAAGTATAGTCCGGATTCCATTTGATGAGGCATGTCCGCTCGCACTGTCAATTTATCAAAGACTTTTTGAGAATTCGGGGTGGCGTTGACGCACCTTGCACAAGGTTATGAGTACTATCAAGATCCAACTCTCCTCTTCTCAAGCTCCAGTTATACTCAAGGCAATCTTTCTGATGTGAAGTGAGTAAACCACTAGAGCCACAGGTTTGGAAACCAACGTACGATTTGGGGACACAGGCCACATTCTTCGGTCTGAAGAATTGGTACAGAGACAGGTTCAGAGTCGAATAAAGAGGGATCGGTGGAAATAGCATCGAATGGGTAGGAGACGGGCATAATGATGAAGTCCTACAAATATCAGCCAAAACTGAGAAAATGTCGAGGACAGGAGAAGTGTGGGATTAAGCGCCCAGGTTCGGACAAAAATAAACACTGCCAAATAAGTAGGGGTTCTAGAATCTAAGGTACTGGCGTATTTGTATGATGTCGTCCTCTCAATTTCAGGCTTCCTCTCATCCAGCATGTAGACCAGCTACTGTTCCCGCACCCGACCATTCATCCCTGTTCCTCCTTTCCTAATAATCCTACCATCGGAGGGGGGCCGATGGGCTACCTGAAACGTGAAATTGAAAGTCCGCCTGAGCAGAGAAGTTTTTGGGCGGCTAACCTTGGTCAAAACGTTTGACTTTGACCTTGACACGAACTTTTCATTGACCGACCAACACTGAGTCGGCCTCGTAACCCAGTCGGTACTCTCCACTACAACAGATCTGCAGATCTGCATACGATTTACAAATACAGGTACGTCCTAAACTCTTGTTGCATTACGGAGCTCATCATGAAAACGGAAGGTCCACAATGTCTGATATCGAACTCCTTATAGATCGATGCCGTGAATCTTTGGCTCTCTCTTCCTCGAATGGTATCGATCGTGTCCGGCCTCTTCACGAACTGGCTGTTGCTTTGCGCTGCCGATACGACCAAGAAAATCGTCTGTGCGACTTAGAAGAAGCCATCGATCTTTCTGTGGAAGCTGAAGCGATAGCTAATTTCTTTGACCATCCCTACCTGACTTGGTTTCACCACGCAACCGTCTTGCAAACAAGATTTGACAGCACTGGTGCACAAATTGACCGCACCTCTCACAAGTTGACGGCATACACCAACTCGAGTGCCGTGGAGCGGTTTCACCTGGCAGTCGCTCTCGCAACTGCTGCTCGTTCCCGTACAGCTCATCATGCGATACGGGCCTATAAGACTGCGCTGCTTCTTGCTGAACGATGTCTTAATATTCGCTTCTGTTCTGAGCTCCAATATCAATTCATCATCGGAGATGAGTACAGGCCCTTAGCTGGAGATGCAGCTTCCTGTGCCATTGAACATGGTGATCTCGAACTCGCGGTGGAGCTCCTTGAACAAGGACGCAGTCAACTCTTCACAAGAATGCAAGACTATAGCTTTCCTCTGTCGACTTTGGTCGATACACAGGAAGATTTGGCTCATGAGTTCGGCCAGACCCTAGTGAGAATGGAACTTGTTTTCCAGTCCTTACACTGTGACACACAAACGAATGAAAACCGGACTCAAGGCCTCAGTGAGATAGTGGGGAGTTGGAATGAGCTGCTGAGCGAGACAGTAGAGAGCTGGAATGAGTTGCTGAGCAAGATAAGGGCGTTGGAAGGGTTCAGTGACGTTTTGCAGCCTAGATCTTTCGCAAGTATTCGGCATGCCGCTGCAGAAGGACCGGTTATCATTCTGAACATCAGCAAATATCGATGTGACGCTCTCATTTTGTTGCAGGAAGTCTCTCGGCCTATACTCGTTCCTTTGTCCATGAAGCTCCATCAAGTTCTCCCAAGGTTGTCAAAGACAATGGCTCGCATCAAAGAGCACGCCAGAGCTTCTCGCCCTTATATAGGAAATGGTAGTCCTACTAAAGCCATGACCACCGTTCTTGCAGAGCTATGGGCACACGTCGTTTATCCCGTAGTGACCCAGTTACAGACAATTAACCTTCCCAGACAGTCACGTATTTGGTGGTGTCCCACTGGTACGCTATCGTCATTGCCTCTTCATGCTGCAGGAGACTATAAAAATGACGGGGAGTGTTTACCAAATATTTACGTGTCCTCATACACGCCCACCCTTTCATCCATCATTAGAGCTCGAACAAGTCTCGCTGATCTATCAGGCCACGTACGAGGTGATAAGTTGCTTGCCATTGGACAGTCAACTACCCTTTCTCATGTGAGATTTACTATCTCTTCTCCGATTGTCACCGTTGACTTTTCTTAGGTGAAAGCGGAATTTGACATACTTCGGACCCTTTTTTCCGATGACGTGATCATAAAAGATGGGCCAGATGCAACGCCCGATGCCGTTTTTAACGCATTGCATGATCATGCATGGCTTCACTTTGCATGTCATGGCACTCTCAATATCGCACAACCCCTTAGATCACACTTTATACTCCATGGTGGAAATCTTATTCTCAACGACATAGCTGGTGATGGTCGGTTAAGTCGGAGCGGGGTGTTGGCGTTCCTTGCTGCCTGCAATAGTGCCACAGGTGATATGGACCAAGCGCCCGATGAGAATATCAGTATGGCTGGGGCGATGCAGAGCATTGGTTTTCGTTCTGTGATTGGTACACTCTGGGCTATGTCAGACCGCGATGGACCATCTCTCAGCCAAGACTTTTATGGTCACTTGATAAGAAAAGGTGTCCAAAACTTACAGGTGAAGGATTCTGCTTTGGCATTGCATTTGGCAGTTAATGCCATGCGAGAAAAAGGCATCCCGCCTGAACGGTGGGCTACTTTCATTCACGTAGGTATCTAAGGCACATTTTACATTCCTTTAGAAGTTGGTATTTCCCGACTCCGATGTCCAGAGGGGAGGTATTTTTCGTGTGCATGGTAGGTCAAATTTTTGACCTGACAGATCGGCAGTAGCAAGGAGTAGCAGTTGGCAGGTTGGTGTCAGGAATGACAGATAATACAAAACTCAAATTATTATGCTCTACTGATTCTTGCTTGTACTCGATATCTCTCTTACCCCTTCAATCCGAGTCTACTAGTTTAAAATATTAAACATGCCTTTTCCTCTGTACAATAATTACCGTCCCACAGACTCCTTTTCGAAGGCTTCCACATCTTCTTGCCTCCACGATGATCTTCGAAAGGGGATTTTTGAGCAATTGCCCCATAATCCACGTAGTCAGTCGACAGAAAGAGTTTCAGCGCTCCGACATCGACGTCTTGTCTTTCTCTGACTGAAAATCCGTACGGCGGGGTCTCACTGGATCCGTAACCTATGATCAGACAATCTTTGGCTGGAAAAGGTATTTTGATGATGCCGTCTTTGGCAGTAGGTGGAAGGAAGTGTGGATCTGTACATACGAGTCAGTGACGTGGATAAACACAGTGAGGCAAAACTGACCAATACTCAGATCACTAAAATCAAAATACAACAACGACACATACAGATTTAAAGAGGTGTTGTTCGTGATCCTGCATCCAGACGGTTCCTCCTCATCTACGTCGATCGTGATTACTCCCCCGACATCCAAAATTTCCCCATCCGGATCCGGCATAAGGATGTCATCGAGACCGTCAATGTCTTCCGATTCCTTGAGTTTGAAAAATTCCAGCAGAATCTTATTCTCTTTATCAATAAGTTTGGATTTGGGCGAGCGATTGAAGTGCTAATAGAAATGAGCTGCGCTTTGAAGAATGTGATGGATCCTTTCTCCGGAGTCTGTATACGCTAAATTGATGTCAAATGGCATGTTAGTGAGACTGTGCTGTCGACAAATCTGAGACATGATTTCAAACTGAACGACCTTGGACAAGGATTCCGAAGGGTAATGTGAAGAGATGATCAAATCGGGCTGGTCGTCGATGTTAGGAATACGTACACAACGAAGAGTATAAACTTGAATCACGGCAACTTATCTCAAATTTGTGTGATGAGAGCTTTTTGCGACAGTCGTTCTGTGACAGAAAATTGGGGGTGTATCAGCGATAGAACAACAACAATAGCATAAGATTTAGGACTATCGAATGGACTCATGAGGAATTTACGTCAGTATACAGTGTATCAGCAACGGACAGAAGAAATAGCATACGAGGCAGACACGGGGCTATCAGATGAACTTCTGAGGAATATACTTACGTCAGTATGCAGAATACCAACGACCGGCAACAACAACAGCATACGAGGCAGATTCAGCACTATCAGAAGAACTTCTGAGGAACCCACGTTGGTATGCAGTCAGCGTCAGGTCTCAGTCAGTAGCTCAAACTATGATGTGCATCACTTAGTTTTTGAAGGCCTAGAATTTTTGACGGAAATTGGGACTAAGCAGTGAGATATGTATGTACTCGAGGCTGTTCTATCCACCGTTGTAGATACCAGAGCAATTCGGAGACGGTGTGGACCGTTATATTTTGTTGTTTGAGGAACATCACTGTATGTGAATTACAAAGCAGGGTAAGTTTCGCAAAGGAAATATAACAGGGAAATGCTAGGAATCAGTACAAATTCATAGAATGCCGCTCTACTAGATCGACGTACCAGGGAGCAATCTGTCTCAGAGGAACGGACGAATGGGGGAGGAAAGATTTAAGAGAGTAATCCAAACAAGAGAGAATTGAGCGTAGGGATGGATGAGATTAATCGATACAGATTTAACGTTCAGAACGTTCAACACTTGAAGCTTTGAAGTTGTAGCCTGAGGAAGGACAAACTCGGAGCATGTCAACCTTCGATCACGTGGAATCTCAACATTTTTCTTCAGTTTTCTTCTCTCCGTGGAAAGCCGGGTTTCCAGGCTACACGTACAGTGTCAAGTGTCTGCTTCAAGTCTACACAGTCTGAAGCTCGACATCATTCACTTGAAGAATTGAAATAGCTACGTATCTATCACACTTCCCTATCTATCACCGTGCTAAGGTTAGATATATTCTTCCAAACAGCGGCGGGTTTATTGCTAGCTAATCATTAACTAACAGGTGAACAAGTCGAAACGAAGCGCAAAGATCAGCAATCACCTGGAAGGATCCTCCCTGACATCGATGACTCGATCTGTTGATCACTTTACTAGTTATAGCGGGAGCACTTCTGCTCAGTGCATGTAGCAGGTATCTAGTATTGGGTATTACACAAGTTACGCGTAAAACAAGAAAAACACAGTCAACAACTCACTCCGACGAGAGATTCTCCCCAGAAGGGCAAAGCATAGGCGCGGTAATGCAAAGTTTGGTCACTGGTGCTATTTGTTCATGATGGTCACATGGATTTATGGGCGAGTACTCGGAATAGAGACCGAGCAAAGGATAACACCGCCTGATCAGATTATCGATCCTGCATGGCTTGTCACACGACGACTAACGCCCTGACCTCCAACCATCCTTGTTCCCTTTAGCCCGTCACTCTACTCTTGTCTCAAGTACTTCAAGCTTTAGTCGTTATTGCCAGTGCAATTCAGACCAGAACCAGAGCAAATATGAATTTATGTGAAGATGAAAAGAAGGATGCACAAGGTACCGTTCGTGCTGATCTAGTACATAACCGACTTCGTCTCTCAAAAGCTCTCAACTCAGATGAGTACAGATGGCGCAATGCTATGGGACAGGTTGATGTCCTGTCCTTGGTGGTACCAGCGACGTCTTCTCCTTGCCTATCTCCCGAGCCCCGCGAAAGCACACTACTAGCTCAGCTCGATAACAATGTTCAGATCAAGTCTTTGGAACGACTTGAGGTTTCTTTCCAGTTTCCTTGCAAGTGGGTCCCACCCTCATGGCCTTTGACAGGTTGACTGGTCTTCCAACCTTGATTGCAAGGACACACCGCAGAGCATTGACCAAGCTCTCGAAATGGTGCGTACTCTGTCACATTGAGTTTTACTTTCCGGCTAAGTCATGCCACAGGCCGACAAGAGTATCTCTCTTTTGAAGCAGGTGGAAGATAACGAAGAGCTGGAACTCATAGAGAATGTGATTGCAAATATACAAGCGGCTATGGAGCTTATTCCTGGAGACAACCCTAGAAAGCCAATGTGCCTCACCAACCTCGGGAATGCTCTAAAATCACGCTTCGATCGGCTGGGCAACCACAAGGACCTTGAACGCGCCATCACACTCCAACACAGTGTTGTCAACCTGATCTCCGATAGCCATCCCCATAAGCCAACTTTTCTCAATAACCTGGCATCCAGTCTCGCAACACGCTTCCACCACCACGGGACACTTGAGGACCTCGAATACGCGATTGCATTGATGAGTCGTGCTGTCGACCTCATCCCGGATGGACATTCTGACAAGCCGATCTATCTCAAGAATCTTGGTGATGCCTTTGAGACGCACTTTGAACGAAGTGGTGAGCTTGAAACCCTCCAGAAGGCAATAGCTCTCGAATATCGCTCTGTCAGTCTCATTCCCGATGGTCATCTTGAAAAGCCAAGCTGTCTCAGCACCCTCGGAAATGCCCTTTTACGGCGCTTTGAGCACGTCGACAATCTTGAAGATATCACAAACGCGATATCGTTGATCTCACCGCCGATAATCATCCCACGAAACCTGGTCGTCTCTCCAACCTCGGTAACGCTTTCGAGGCACGATTTGACCGATTTGGTGATCTCTCAGACATTGAAAGTGCAATCACATTCAAGCGTCGTGCCGTTGATCTCTCCCCAAAAGGACATCCCGATGAGGCGAAGTATTTGCACAATCTTGGGAATGTCATCCTGACGCGCTTTGACCGGCTCGGAGGCCTAGATGATCTTGAGGATGCAATTGATTTGATGCGCCGCGCTGTCGAGCTCACTCCCGATGGTCAACTCACTAAGCCAGGTCGTCTCACAGCCTTCGGGGATGCCCTGGAAACGCGCTTTGTTCGACTTGGCGAGGTCAACGATATCAACAGTGCAATTTTATTCAAGCGCCGTGCTGTCGAACTCATACCTGACGGACATCATCATAAACCCGGGTATCTCAGCAGCCTCGGGAGTGCTTTCCAAGCCCGTTTCAACCAAGGCAAAGACACAAAAGACCTCGATAATGCAATCACAGCTCACCACGAGGCTGCTGATGCTATTTCAGATGACCATCCCAGGAAACCAGCCTATCTTAACAATCTTGGCAGCTCTTTTGCCAGGCGCTTTGAACATCTCCACGAGCTAGACGACCTCCACACTTCCATTACTTTGGCTCAGCGTGCCATTAGCCTCACTCCACCCAGTCATCCGGACGAGGCAGGACGTCTCAGTAATCTCGCCCATTTTCTTTCCATGCGATATCGTCGCACACGCGAGCTCGACGACCTAACAAATGCGATTGGGTTGTGGCGCCGCGCCCTTGACCTTACTCCAGATGGCCACCCTTCCCGCGGACACTTGTACATAGCCCTTGGTCAAGCAATTTGGGTTCAGTATGACCGATCTTACAATATCTCTCACCGTTCCGCTGCATTTGAGTGTTTCTTGAGTGCAGCCAATTCAGAGTCAGCTCCCCCATCCCTGAGACTTTGGGCTGCGAAACGATCTGCTTCATTTTGCTGGCAGAACATCGGTACCAGCACTCGTGACAAGCTCCTTCCAATATACGAACAGACATTGGCTCTCATTCCACAAGTAGTGTGGCTTGGACACAACATCAACAGACGTTACAAGGAGCTATCTGAAATTGGTGACATCGCAAATGCAGCAGCCGCAGCCGCTATCGCCGCTGGAAAATATTCACTTGCAGTGGAGTGGTTGGAGGAAGGGCGTACTATCATATGGGGACAGCTACTCCAGTTACGGAATCCTATGACCATCCTTAACGAGAGGCATCCAGACCTCGCTAAGGAACTGCAGGATGTGTCTCGTGCACTCGAGGATCCGAGTAGCAATTTCAGAGATGGCTCAATCTCACATGAAGACCATCATTATCGTCCGAACACCCTGGATGAGGTATCACATCGAACAAGACTTGCAGGACGATACAAATCCCTGCTCGCAATCATACGGGAGAAAGAAGGGTTTGAAAGATTCATGTTGCGAAAACCGTTTGCAGAGCTTGCCCCTGCTTGCCGAAGTGGACCAGTAATCGTTCTTAATGAACACGGATCGCGCTGTGATGCCCTCGTCCTCTGTTCCCCCAGCCGTATCATCCACGTTCCACTCATAGATCTTACCGAACTACTTGCGGAGACTATGCGGGCGGAAATGGCTGAATCTCTGACGATGGCCGGCATTCGTAGCCGTTGGTCAAAGCCTTTGTCAAGGCACGGTGCCAGCGATAGCAATGGTATAATGGCTCGAGTCTTAGGCCAGCTTTGGTCGCGTGTTGTACACCCGGTCCTGCGGGCAATAGAAGGAGAGGTGTGTTATCGCCCTGTGACAACTTAACTTTGTTGATTCCATACCTTTAGCGCTTCGAATGTGAAGTTGGAGATCTGCCACATGTGACATGGTGCCCAAATGGTCGACTCGGATTTCTTCCTTTACATGCCGCTGGAGATTATAGCACAGAACATGGCAACAAGACGTACGATTTCGTCGTTTCATCATACACTCCCTCCCTTTCAGCTCTCGCCCCAGAATCTTCATTCCGGTCAATCAGTCCATTGTCGTTGGAGTCTATTCTTGTTGTTTCCCAGCCAGCCCCGCCAGATTTTGCTCCTGACCTTCCTTCACTTCCTGGTGTTCGCAAAGAGACGGAAGCTATCAAGACCCAATTCTCTATGGACCATATGATTCATTTAGACAGCGAGAAAGCGACCATTCAAGCTGTCCTTGATACGATGGACGAAAGGCCCTCCCAGGTCATCCATCTCGCGTGTCATGGCGTGCAAGACCCAGACGATCCGTGGAAGAGTGCCTTTGTATTGCACGATGGAAAGCTCGAGTTGTCTCGACTCATGTCAAAGTCAACAGAAATAGGTGCCCTAGCCGTTCTTTCAGCCTGCCAGACTGCAAAGGGAGACGTTCAGCTTTCAGAGGAAGCTGTACATCTTGCGGCAGGGATGCTTGCTGTCGGTTACAGGGCCGTTGTCGGCTCCATGTGGTCTATTGGCGACTCTGACGCCCCTCTTGTCTCTCGTGAGCTGTATTCTTACTTGAAAAAGGATATCGAGGAGCGTGGTGAATTCAGGGCGGCATATGCGTTGCATCAGGCCGTTAAAAAGCTGCGAGAAAGCCTTAAAGGAAGTAGTGAAGGGAAGAATCTTGTTCGATGGGTTCCTTTCGTGCATTTCGGTCTGTAGCGTCATAGTATATTTCAGTACCGACTTAGTATCCTAGCGTCACAGCCCTTCATTTATCCACGAACGCCCCCGTGCATCATTTCCCTTGCTTCATGACACAGTAGTTTCGCATGTATGCTGTCTACCATAGTCTGCACTTCTGTCTTGTAACCGATTAGTACAATCTGTCCATTACAACGTACACAGCTAGCATCGTGATATGTTTATTACTTGAGAGGGTTTAAGTAAAATTTCCGGCCAAAAAGTGTTATGCTCTACTGATTCTTGCTTGTACTCGATATCTGTCTTACCCCTTCAATCCGAGTCTACTAGTTCAAAATATTAAACATGCTTTTTTTTCTGTACAATAATCACCGTTATTGAGTCCCACAGACTCCTTTTCGAAGGCTTCCACATCTTCTTGCCTCCACGATGATCTTCGAAAGGGGATTTTTGAGCAATTGCCCCATAATCGACGTAATCAGTCGACAGAAAGAGTTTCAGCGCCCCGACATCGACGTCTTGTTTTTCTCTGAGTGAGAATCCGTATGGCGGAGTCCCGCTGGATCCATAACCTATGGTCAGACAGCCTTTGGCTGGAAGAGGCGTTTCAACGATGCCGTTTTTGGCAGTAGGTGGAAGGAAGTGTGGATCTGTACATACGAGTCAGTGACGTGAATAATAAACACAGTAAGGCAAAACTGACCAATACTCAGATCACTAAAATCAAAATACAACAACGACGCATACAGATTTAAAGAGGTGTTGTTTGTGATCTTGTATCCAAACGGTTCTTCTTCCTCCTCATCTACATCAATTGTAATTACGCCCCCAACATTCAAATTTTCCCCATCCGGATCAGGCATAAGGACGTCATCGAAACTGTCAATGTCTTCCGATTCCTTGAGTTTGAAACATTCCAGCAGGATATTAGTCGCTTTATCAATAAGTTTGGATTTGGGCGAGCGACTGAGGTGCCGATAGAAATGAGCTGCGCTTCGAAGGATATGATGGATCCTTTCTACAGAGTCTGGATTCGCTAAATTGATGTCGAATGGCATGCTAGTGAGACCGTGCTGTCGGCAAATTTGAGACATGATTTCAAACTGAACGACCTTGGAGGAGGATTCCGAGGGGTAATGTGAAGAGATGATCAGATCGGGCTGGTCGTCGATACGGTTGTCAACAGGCAGGATCACGTTGTCACCCTTCTGAATATCAGAGCCTATGAGCCGGAACAAATCGAGGAAATCTTCGTCGAGTGGGATGAGGACGCGTATAGCCTTCAGCTCGCCAAGGCGCGTTTGTAAGGCATACGCAAGTTCCGAAAAATGCAGAAGAGCTGAGTTGGAATCGGCTTCGGCTCCTGGCTTTACGGTGCAGAAAGTATTGAAGTAAGATGGGGGTTCAGAGACAGTGACTGTGCCTATGAAAGAAGTCAAGTTCCTGTCTGCATAAATATCGAACTCGGCCCCAATGGCGATTCCATGTGCTTCTCCTGCTTGAAGCACAAAATGATCAGGTTTTTGAATGCTACGGTGCACGGGATGCAATTCGCGTCTTAGACTGGGGACTTTAGAGTTGAAGAGGATACGGTGCTGATTGACGCCCTCACACTGGGGATTCTGTCTACGGCAGCGTTAGCGAAAGACATATTTAAAGCTTCTTCAATGCTTACAGGGGAAGGACTGGAAGATGAGCTATCACTTCTTGATAAGTGAGTTTATCAACTCCGTATTCCCGTAATAAGGTCAACAAAGCACTGGTGAATATACCAGAGCCCTGTATTTCCTTGGATTCCTGTTCGGGTAAGCACGCGCTCAGGAGAACATGGGACAACAATCCATAATTTTCTGAACCTTTGGCGATGGAAGATGCTCTGGACGACTCGGAGAAAGAATTTGAGGACAACATTGACGATGGTATAGTATAATGTGGAGGAAGATCGATACTACGGACCGCAAAGCTAGGATTCTTTTCGTCACCGCGTGTACCAGATCCCGAATGACAGGAATCAAATATGCAAGTCTGAATTTGATGTTCAAATTGTAACAGTGAAATATAATGAGATCAATCACTCACGATATTATTCCCTTTTTTTGATGCAAGTTCTTCAAGAAGGGAACAAAGTTTTACATCAAGTACACCTTGGCCTCGGTCATCATCCGAGCCATCGAGAGTAAAGTCGTGCGGGACAAGCATCTGAATCTTCCCATCTCTTGTTGGCCAATTCGCAGGAGCAGGCATCTGCGCACCATGGCCCGCATAAAAGATCAGGATAGCACTATTTTTCTCGATGGCGGGATTGTTTGACAGGTTCCGAATTTCAGTTTCAATCGCAGTTCCGGTTGCTTCTTCGTTACGAAGATCCTTGATTTGTTCTTGTGGTACGCCGAGGTCTTGGACTAAGAAATCTCGAATGGAGTCTGCGTCGGCTACAGCCCCATTGAGATTCTTTATGCCAAGATCAAGATACTCGTTGATGCCGATAACAAGAGCGAATATGGAAGGAGTTGGACTAGACCGGACGTGATTTTATTGTCATAGATCACCTAAGGCCAAATAACTCACCGATCGATAGAGATGACCGGTGGAGGACCGGGTCTATTGAACTGTTACAGCATTTTGTAAAATGATTACGCATGATAGGACATACTGCAACAAATCACCCTCCGAAATTACAGTCGGGGAACTCTCGGGACTGTTGAATACGTACACAACCAAGAGTATAAACTTGAATCACGGCAACTTACCTCAAATCTGTGTGATGAGAGCTTTTTGCGACAGTCGTTCTGTGACAGAAAATTGGGGGTGTATCAGCGATAGAACAACAGCAATAGCATACGAGGCAGACTTAGGACTATCGGATGGACTTCTGAGGAATTTACGTCAGTATACAGAGTACTTATCAGCGACGGCAGATATAGCATACGAGGCAGACTCGGGGCTATCAGATGAGCTTCTGAGCAGTGAGGAATAGACGTTAGTATGCAAAATACCAGCGACAGACAACAACAACAGCATACGAGGCAGATTCAGCACTATCAGTTGAACTTCTGAGAGATACACGTCGGTTTGTAGTCAGTGTCAGGTCTCAGTAAGTAGCTCGAATGATGTGGATCACCTGGTTTTTGAAGGACTAGAATTTTTGACGGAAATCGGGATTAAGCAGCGGGATATGTATGTACTCAAGCTGTTCTACCCACCGTTGTAGATACCAGAGCAATTCGGAGACGGTGTGGACCGTTACATTTTGTTGCTTGAGGAACATCACTGTATGTGAATCACGAAGGAGGGTAAGTTTCGCAAAGGAAATAACAGGGAGAAATCAGTATAAATTCATATAATGCCGCTCTAGATCAACGTACTAGGGAGTAATTTGTCTCAGAGGAACGGACGAATGGAGGAGAAAAGATTTAAATACTTAAGACTTGAACGAGATAATTGAGCGTGGAGATGGTTGGGATTACAATCGATACTGAGAAAGGCACGAAACTCGGAGCATGTCTCTCTTTGTCAAGATTCTTCCGGGAACGAGGTGTACACGCGTTTTGCACGCTCACTTGATCGCAGGTAGACCTGTAACTCAGGTCCTTCTAATAAGCACGGAGCTTGAGCTTCGCTTTGATTCGAATTCCAGAAGTGCCTAACTCACATGCCTAGATCTCATTTACCAGAGTTTGTAAGTGGACATCGTCGAACACAAGCACCTGCGTCGCTTCTTTGTATTCACATGAAGTCGAAGACATCGACGAGATTGAAAGATCCGGGAGGGGGAGGAGGAGGAGTTTATTAATGACCGGGCTCCGTAGACTATCAAGTGCACCTTTATCGATTGCACCTTTATGGGGGTCTCATAGCTCCATCTAAGTACGTACCACGGTTACTCCGTACCAATACATAACGACGTTACAGGCTCCTGCAGTCGAACTGCAACGCATTCCTCTCAAAGTCATTATGTTCGCTTTTGGCCATCAAGACTCGCGCAAATTCATCGATCTCCTCCTTCAAGTGACGAACAATAAATGGACCAATATCGATGTCAATAAGGAAATCAGGGTAAATTTACTTCAATTTTTCTTTGTCGCGTGCGCTCCAAGCCGCTGACTTTGATTTTAGGTAGGCGATATTGGTCGCATCGACCATGCTACTGGTGGGATATGTCAGGAATGCATCTTGAGTGCATCTTAAATGCATCTTAAATGCATCTCATGTGCATCTTGAGTGCATCTTGACACGCATCTTAAATTCCTATATGCCCGGCGTGAAGGAGTTGGCGTTATCTCCTTCTGTTAATGTTGGAATGTAAGTTTATCCTTCTTGAGGTATACAAGTCCAATCACTTAACTTGTGGTGATCCGCCTTTCCGCGAGTCAGTCCATCTCTAGCGGACCTCGGATTTGTAGGAAAATGGGAGTTCAAGAGCAATAAAGGAGCGTTACTGGTACTCATCTCTCCTTGTATCAGCACCATGCGTGGATTTCCAACAGGTATCATGCTCGAGGAGCGGTTTGAATCGATCCTGAAAAACAGGGTAGTCTGTACGGACGTAGTCAGTTGTCCGGCAGTTTGTTTGTATCTTGGAAGGAATAGTGAGTTTATCTTTCAATAAACATTCACACAGCCTTAACTGACGATATGCTAGAGAATCATGTTTTCGAGCTGTCATTGAAGGGAGACACTCCTATTCCGGTTGCGCCTCCAGTTACTGCTGGCGGCAACATTGATGTGAAGTGGAATTCCAGCAATGCCCAGGGGGTTGTAAAGGAAGGCGTCGACCCCGATGGAAAATATAATTTCTTCCCACTTTACGCGTTAAAGAAAGTCAATTGGGGACGTGTAGGTACTGTGTTGCGTGGGGATAGGAAAGTTGATGGTGAAGACGTGTCAGTAAACTTTTCTTGTCACGTTGAGCGTTTTACCGACAGAACAGGTGATTAGGCTTGAAGAAGCAAACCCCCCATGGAATGACCTCGACGATGAAGGAGAAGAACTGGATTTCTGTATTGACAGTGGAGAGCCCGTTGTAGGTCCAAAAATTGTTTGTTGATTTTGTCGGATATTTGACTAATTCCACAGGAATGAGCGACGATTTGATGTTTCTAGAGGATTAAGAACATTAGCCAGGGAAGCGGAGTGATATTACGAAGAATAACCCATATGTAGCGCATGTATAAGTTGACTGATAACGAGTCTAGATCATCAAGCGCCTGATAGAGGAAAGGAGGACAAGGTGCCCCTAGCATCGGAGGGCTTCGGCGTCGAAGCCAATTGATTCAGACCGTCCACGAACGTGTTAGGAGTTAGCAAAAAAAGAGAAGGCCGCCGAGAAATGGTCGCCATTCGCATTACTCTCCGTCTGTACGCGGGTCAAGTTCAACCCTGGTGTTTAAAAAGTAGAGTCACCAGAAATATTCTCACGATAATTGATTCGATGAGGACGTGTTTTCAACAATACTTCCATTCCTCATTGCGTTCGTCCTAAATTACGACCAGTACTACTGGCAAAAAAAGCAGTTCCAAAGAAAAAGCTCGAAACTATTTACTGTGGTGATCCCCCCTTGCGTAGATAGCGCCTTCCTGGCACCGTTCCAAACTTCCAATATCTTTATATTCTTGACATTTCCCCCGTTCGGTTGCGGTGAGCAGCACTGTAGAGGGAGAACTTGGATGAACAATGATGATCAAGAAGAGGAGTCAATGGGAGAAGCGTCAATGGGAGAAGCTAGAATAAATAGCATTAACAAATGCCAGGATTAAGGGAAAAGAAAAGTATATACAAGGGAGAGACTTATTGAGTAACCAGTACTTATTTCAATAGATTTCCCCCCGGTCAGGAGAAGTTTGTCCAGGTTGAAAAGGTGGGAGAGGTATTTACAAAGGGAAGAAGCATCCGAGGTGGTACATATGCCAGAATGAGATTGATTCTCCCCGCCGAGACTGTAAGATTGATTGTATTTGCATTGACTTAGCTACGATGGGCAGAGGTAGTACGGGTGTGTCATAGTATATTCATTCGGAATCATTCCTTTGAGTTATCTTGCTACATATCGCTTTTGTACATACTTAACTACTTTCTTATCCTGCTCCATTCATCGGTTAGGATTTTGAAGCAATGATAGACAACTTTAAATTGGATTATATACCGACGTGCACAAATGTGGACCAACGCTCTACTGGGACACCTGCGTTCCGCATGGATTCAACTGCTTTATGCAGAGCAATAGCCGCATCACTTTGCTTAATGTTCTGTGGTCCATTGCGTAGCATGTACCTGTAGAAGTCGCGAGCGAGCAATGGACCATCGCAATCTGACATAGCCCACAGAGTCCCTACGATGGAACGAAAGCCAGAGAATTGTACAGCAGCTGCGAGACTGATTCCTTCATCCGGATTACCCTCCACATCTCCTCGCATTGTGTGGCAAGCAGCTAAAAAGCCAAATTCTGCACTGGGAAGGTTGCTTCGCAAAATCTGACGGAGAGAGAGATTGCCGTTATGGAGTTTGAAGTAAGACTCGAATGGTCTTGTGGCGTTCAGTCCGCCATGGCAAGCAAAATGGACCCATTTGTATTGCTTGAGCTGCGATAAAACGAGATCTGGGGTTGCTTCGGCGTTGTCGTAAGAACTGATGCTGGTCGAGAAGAGTTCTTGAAGAATGGAGAGCTCTTTGCGAACCTAGGACAACTCAAGCTCAGTCTCCTGTTCAGGATTAGAGAAGATGAGAGGACAATTCACCTGGGGAAGGGAATCAGATTGACCAATGACAAGGAGATGGGTAGATAAAATGCTTGGCTCCGGCACCATTGTCTTTCGCGCTTGAACAAGTGAAGACAATGTGTGGGTATACGAAGATATGAAGAGATCACATAGGTTCTCTTTTCCTGCGACATAAGGCCTGCAGCATGGATAGGAAGTTGAATGAGTGCTCCTGTCGGACACCACCATATGCGAGACTGCTTCTCGATCTGAAACTTCTGTAATTCAGCAACTACCGGAACACAAATTTTCTGCCACAATATTCGTAGTATGTTCGTCATCTCTTCTTGAATCGGGTATATTGGGTAACTAGCGCGGGACTCAGCCATATCGAGACGAACGTTCTTGATCTTGAACAAATTGACGCAAAGCTTCGCGACGATTTCTGGCAGGTCCTTGTCTAATGGTACCAACACGGGAGAGTCAGTGTCTCTAATGATCAGTGCATCTGAACGATAACGGCTGAGACTGATCATAATAACTGGGCCGTCAACTGCAGCGCCTCTGAGGAAGGAGAACGGGATAGGAGAGAGGAAGGCGGAGAGATTTGGTCTTCTTCCCATATCAGTAGTGGCTTCATTCCACGTGTTTACAAGCTGACGATGAGGGGCGGAGTCACGCTCAAACCTTGCATTGACATTCGATAACGAACTGGGACCAAACGTTTCGTCCAGAGTAGATGTGGTGATGTCCTCCAGCTGCGAGCCAATACCTTTAAAAAAGGAACGATAACTATTCATTTCTTTGTGACTGGATTGATTGAGGGACCGCACCTCCGAAGAGGTTGTCATTTCGCTCTCCGATTCCATCACCGAGCCTTCTGAAGAGTTCTCACAGATTGACGCCTCGTTGGTACTGAATTCTGGCAAGCTATTGGAATCGTTCTCTGGAGGTGTCGTAAATTGATTGAAGGGATCCCTATAAGTTCGTAACTTGGACCATAATTGACCCCTTCCCCGTTCCAGCATCTCCACAGCGACCTCTAGGTCACCCTCCTGAATCGCAAAAGAAGCAGCATGCGAAGACAATTCCCTCGCTGCATCGCTAGTAAAGACTTTGTACTGTGATTCCACGGTGGGTCTCATTGCGATACGTTTTTCGGAAAATAGCAATGCCTGAGAATAGGCATGAGAGTTTGATGAATGATGGTATTCACGTGCAAGGCGTGCCCAAGTCAAAGCTGCTCTGAAGCCCTGGTTAATACTTCCCCCTTGGAAGCAATTGGCGTATATCGAAAAAGCGAGATCCAAGTCATGCTGCATGAGGTATATCCGAGCCAGGATGAATAGAAATTCAACAGAAATGACAGGTCCCACAGCACCAGACGATGAATAGATCGATAATATGAATAATGTTTCTCGCGTTTGTTCCTGAAGCTGCTTGCTCCACTCCAATAGCTCCTCATGTGTTTCAACTCCGGTGTCGAAAGTCTTCAAAGCTCCTCCTAGGGCGTGAGGTCGGTCAGGATTACCAGGTGAACAAAGAATGACAGCTTCACAACAGATCTCAGCAGCCTCCTCAAACGTCTTCGCTGTACCAAGTTGACCAATGCGATTTTGTATCGATAAAATGAAATCCTCGGAGTTTTTTGGGATATAGGTAATTTCATGAGCACCACGATGTAAAAGGGTTTTATGGTGAGTAGTCATAGCCTCGATGAGATTGGCACAGTCCCCTGTATATCCAAAGCGAACCAGAAGACACCAAACGAACTTGATTTCAATTTCGTAATAGTGAAAATACGACGGTTGACTGCTGTTTAAAGATTTACGATAAAGGTCGACTGCTTCATTAAGGTCTTCAATATTGTTGAGTTGGTCAAAACGTAGCATCAAGCTGGCCGCAAGATTGCTGAGGCAAAGAGGGTGATGATCGTGGCCGGAGGGAAAGAGCACGAGTGTATCTCGGTGAAGCGAGACTACCATATCTAGGTCATGCGACCGACCAACCTCTAGGAAGCGTTTTGCAAGATCAATAGTCGCAGATTTATGAGCTCCTAAAGTCGAGATGCTAAGAGCTAGTGTTTGACAAAAACTCGTCACGGTCTCACTGATATTCTCCATACGGCTGTGCTCTAGAAGACAACCCATCAGAGCACCAATAGTACTGGGAAGATGTATCCCCTGTTTGGGCCCAGCGAATGTATGTGATGAAAGGCAACTGAGCTCTTCAAGAGCTTTGCTATATAGCTGAAGAGCATCCTCGAAGGTTTCTGCATTGGAAAGCTTTTCCTGAAGGATATTCCCACCATCAGAGAGACTTTCGAGGAATGTTGCATGGGCCCGGGCTGCCTGATCATTCGGAACCAGTGCAATCGTCTCTAGGTGAAGCAAGATAGACTCTTGGAGGTCTTGCGTCCGTCCAAGTACTTTGTAACGCGTCATGATTCGAATGGCAAGTACGAGCAGGACCTTGAAACGTTCAGGATAATTACTCGGACAGATATCGCGAGCTCTGCGGTGGAACGTGATGGAGTCGTATAAGTCATCCCACCTATCCGATAAATCAAAACGAGACGAGAGGTCAAGCGCAAGATCATTGGTGAACATGAAACGTTCCATGGGCTGAAGTGAGGAGATGGTGATTGTTGTCCGGCCTAGGTCTATTAATTCCTCCAAATCTTCACGCTCATGAAACTGTCCAAAGCGGACCCTGAGGAGACGAATGAGGCTACAAAGGATGTGTGTATGGGCTCCAAGAGGATGTCCTTCCGGGCAGAGGGTAAGAGCATCGTATGACACTGTAATTGCATCATCGAGATCCTCTCGGAGATGAAGGAGCTTAAAGCGAAGCTCCAACTCGGCCGCTAAAGCAATCAGACACCCGATGTGGGGAGTGACCTGGCCGGGTGGAAGGCTGGCAAATGTCAGCCAGAAGCACTCAATAATTCGGTCAATATCCTCCGTTTGACCATACCTCTCAAAACGAGCCCTCAGTCTGAAGTTGAGAGCAGCTAGACCTGGGATGTATCTAGGATTATCTGGGGACAGATGGGCCAGATAATCTTGGTGTATGTCAATCTCCTCATCCAGATCTTGCTTCAAGTCAAACAAGTCAAAACGACGCTCCAATTTCTTGATGGTACTGGCAATGAATACGTCACGAAGTGGATGAGAAAGTGGGGCAAGGACGACCGAATTACGGCCAAGTTCAATGGCTTCATCGAGATCGTCTTTTTGACATGTTCTGTCGAAGCGAGACATGATCATTCGAGATAAGTTGTGAAGAGCAACGGGACGAGAGGGATTTTCAGTTGGCATATGTGTAAGAGATTGGCGGTATAGACTGATGGCTTCTTCGAGGTCTTCGATATGGTCCGTGTTAGCGAAGTGGGTACTGAGTGAAGTGGCCAGGTTGTTAATAAACGCAGGTCGGTCGATGTAATCAGGGGGACAATGCTGGAGAATTTTGCGGTAGAGGATAGTTGATTCTTCAAGATCTTCAATCCGACCGAGGCGGTCGTATCGTCGAGAAAGGGCCTGAGCAAAAAAATCGAGATGTTTGATATACCCGTACTCGCCAGGCTGTCGGAATCCGGAAGTCTCTCGGAAAAGTGAGATCGCTTCGTCCAGTTGGTCCCTATGACCAGTTTCACGGGAGCGCATATACACGGCGTACGCCAGATTAGCCAAATGCTGAAAGCGAGCTGGATCATCGCTGCTAAATAGAGCGACAGTGTCGCGAAAAAGGTTGATTGCCTCGTCTAGGTTGTCAGAATCATGATTCTGGTCGAAGAGCGACATTTTATCCAGAGCGAGAGTTACTAGTTGTTGAGAGATATCCGACAGACTACCAAGTAATTTAGCGCAATGAAACTGATAAAAATTCGAGTTGAGCTTTACCTGTCATCCTCGTCACAATCAGACCCACCATGTACGGCTGTAATTTATTAGTGTCGAAAATTGAACTGGAGCCGAGATAACACACCATCCTCTGAATTCTTGTTTTTCTGCATTTTGACGGAGAATGCTTTTACGAACTGCTCGGGGTTCACAGTGAGTTGATAGGTGTACTACGCAAAGGAGGGGGGGACAATCACTAGCACCACTTGAATAAAGGGACCAGGGGAACTGAGCGCCTTTTCAATGGGCAATGGGCATTGATTGGCGCCTGTAAGTAATAAGATCACATTCTCAACTTCTAGATCTACTCCACCCACATGCTCGGAATGCCTGAGGCATGGGCCCTGAGATGGCAAGTCATGATACCAAGAATGCATGCGTTCAACCTGTCCAATAAAATCTAAAGAAGCGGAGAACAGCTGCACTCACGGTAATGACGGTGCTCTGAAAGAATGCACACGGTGATCACGAGTGCGGACTTCCTCTAGATCTTCCACACCACAAAGACCATCATACACGATACGCATCGCAACACTCTACTTGGATTCAATCTCCTTCCATTCAATTAACCTTACACTATTCTATCTCTACCCATCCTATAGCCTTCCATGGCAGGTATTTCCTTTCCTTGCCCGTTGTCGTGCCGTATCTTTGTCACCCATGTTTGCTTCAACCATCATGAAATGTTAGAGAGCGCACCAGCCAAAAAGATGAATTCGGATAAGACAGGTATTTTTTGGCTGGGAAATCCATTTTTAAATTGCTTATCCCATCTTATCCCCATTGCAGAATAGGGCCTTTAAAGGTGCAATCGATAATCTTCAAGGAGCCCGGTACGAAGGTCAAGTTCCTTCCTTTGCTTTCGGGGTCCTGGTGCTCCGTGACCTTGGTCTATGGACTGTCCCGGGCCGTTCTGTTCTTACCCTTGCGTCAAGTCCTGGAGTATCTATTCCGGGGAGCAGGCGCGGTACAGACAATGAGTACGAGACTAGGGGTATCTGAGAGAGGTTCAACCTTCTAGTGAATTTACTGTCCATAGTATACTGCCCATTATCTCAGCTTTAAATAACAAACTTCAGTATGATCCCAATAAACTGTTCTGAGACCTGTCCAGCAGTGCCATAATGATGTTGTACAAGTCCTTTGGTCTGTTTACACGCAACCCCTATACGCGTACTTGCAGTATTTATACTCATGCATGTTACCTCGCTTTTCTTCTTGCACTGAGGTGAGTGCTACTTCTTTTATTTATTTTTATAGTGTTTCTTCCATTGTCTATAGATATTTACTCACTTTTTCTCTTGCACTTCGGAGTACTATTGTCTAAATTCTAGCATATAATATATATCTCACAATAACACCTGGATGGAGTGAACTATATTGAGCAAATTAATATTTTTTATCAAGTTGTATGCAAGAACCCATGGGTTGTTGGAAAGATTATCAACTTTATGCTACAAAATCTGGATTATGAAAGACTTATGAAGATTTTTAGCATAGGCTGTAAAATATTACTGGCCTTAAGTTATGTATTCTTGCATGCAGTGTTAGAATAAAAGATGACAATGTTGAATGCTATGGGTGGTTCCAACTATTTTTGTCTCCTAAAAGTGAATCCCACCCTCAGTGTGCTTTCCCAGAATCAACAATGTAATCATTTCTACCACAGTGTGTTTGCACCAGGCTGGAAGGGATAAATATACAGAAGTAGTGTCAGAATTCTTGAATTGGTATTGCAGTACTTTTACTGACCAACAGTGGCAGTGTGTCACACTATCATTCAATGGGACAAATATCTCCGAGGAGTCCCACTACCCCAATCCTTCTTGATATACCTATATTCTTAGACTGGTTGGATACAGGGGTTCTAAGGCCACTCAATGATTTAAAAATTTATCTTTATGCTACATTAAGTTATGTTGTGTCTAAAACTTGAAAGCTTCAAGGTTTCAATGAAAACAACTCTGGGTCAGTAAGGCACTTCCAATGCTGGAGAACCTTGACCGGAAAAGACTTGATTTGTAGATATTTCTTGTAATAATGACTACTTAGAACAGCAAAAGTCATACAGGGCTGTTACTGATTTTTGTTCCCATTGGCCTGTAAAAGACTGTATAAGCTGTTATAACATATGAACTTTTTATAATCCATTTCAGCTTACTTATAAGCCTTTAGTATACTTAATGCTTTGGCAGATATTTTGTCATTATTCTCCAGGCTTTCCGTTAACTGCAAAATATTATTCAACTTGATTCTACTTACAGCTAGAACCTCTAATCCTTTGAAAGAAGGTTATAATGAAAAAATAAGTAGATTAGTAGAGAGCCAGCAGCCACCAAAAGCTCCTTTTTGCCAAATTGAGCTTTTGACATGTGGGTTCCAATTACAATTCCGGCTTACCTACAGATACCTATATATTAATTACTTGTGGCACTCATTATCCCCTACTCCGACGTAAGGAGGAGGGGGGACTGGGGCTCATGAACGCTTCGGATTCATTCACTCCCGTTTGAAAAAAGGAAACAGTTCACTATCCTAAATTTGGTGTCTATGAATAGCGGGACCTCGGAACGACTACAAATTTGTTCACTGTTTGCCAGGCCCTGGAAAACACGACAAATTATTTACATCTCATGCAGCCTCTGAGAGAAAAATGTGGAAGCATGTGCACAAGAGGGATAAAACTGTAGCATACACATTCAGTATATAAACACTGAAGCCTCACCTGGATGTGAAATATGGTATGAAATGTTGCATATCTATATTCTGCATGTTAGTTACTCTGTAAACAAGATTGCTACTGAATATAAGATTTCAAAAGCATGCTTGGGTCAATTTTAACATCCAGGTTTGGTACTTGTGTGAAGCATAAAATGATGACCCAAAAAATTTCCGAAAACACATTCTCTTGTTATTTAGCTAATGGCATTATTGAATGTATTCACGCTATCTATAAAGTATCAAAAGACAGAGCAGACACCAATTTTTCTATTCAAATGGCTGTGATCAGGCTCAGATTTAATACTTGATAGGGGTGTCATCATATTTTTGCTGCCAGTGTGAGGAACTAACAAAAGTTGTCAATCTACCCAGTTTTCAGCCACAAGTGTCATGGCCCTTTCAGGGACTTGTCCTTACTTATACTGCGCTTGCAGGTAGTGGTTGCGCCATAATACATAGATGCTATGCTCTTTAGGCATCTGGTCTGGCACAGACCTCAACCTCATATCTGCGAGGTGATGGCCTCCTTCCCAAATCTAGAGGTATACACTGTTACTCGCACATCTTTTACAGAGCCTAGTTATGTGATTGATCAAAATCCCGGGCCAGATTACTTATGTGGATCATCAAGAAACAATGCCAAAAAGTATGTCTGCAGATTATTTACAATCTTTCATTTATTATTTAATAAAGCTTTCATTTGAAATACTTATCCTATGATGTCTGAGTATCTATATAATATGGTATTCATATTTGTTATTTCCTTAAATCTTACATTCAAAATATCCTACAATTGTTCAGGTCTATCCCAGTATCTATCCTTGTTATCTAGACCATGTATAATGCTTCTTTAGCGGTATTTGGTGAGAGACTTCAGGAAATACTCCTAAGGCCCCATTCAACAACAGGAGAACAAATTAAAAATATTACAGAACTGGAGAAGAGTATCAAATCAATGCCTAGCAAATTGCCCAGATACTTTTTTCTCCCAGTTTTGGTTCTTCCATTGCAGAATTGGGGCTAGAGGTTGAACTGCACTGTAAATTTGTACTTACTTAGTGTATATAGTACCTTAATCTATACTGCAGTATATTTTTTGGGACCACAGTGATTAATTCAATGGCTTGAGGACTGGTGAGTTGAGCCAACACAGAGAGGAAAATGAACCTGCACAAACAGACAACAAGAATACTTATTTGAGCACAGGATACTATATCCATGGCCGCAAAGAAAAAGTACATTGTTACTTAAAATTACCAGCCTGCAGTTGAATATTGCAGAACCTTTGTCTCTAATATTTCTGACCAGTGACAGGTCACTGAAAGTAAAGGTACTTTTTTACTGTATATAAAAACAAATCTACATATGTTAAGTACATTTGAATTTTGAGACAAGCCTGAATCAGTCGAAGTTGGGGATGCCGCGTCAGCGGCGCTACTGGATACTCTACCTTATACATTATACTCAACCTTATATATGTCTATAAAAACCTTCCTATAATTCGTCTTCGGACACCGACGCGAGATGCAGTTGTCTAGGGATAATATCAGTCATACAGCCCTGGTGGATCAGTCTATGGACCTTGTCACTATCCATCGAGTGACGGGACCCCAACTTACCTAAAAGATAGCATCCAAAGTAAAATTTGAACTTGTCCCCGTGGGCAACAGTAGCCCGTCTTTCTGTCTTTGAGAAGCGACACAGGAGAAAGAAGTCTAGCTAGAACTTACATGGATAGTGCCGCGATCGGCTACCTGTGTCATGCCGAGATCTACAAATACATACCTGTGACTTCTGAAATTCGAATCGAAGCGAAGCTCAAGCCCCGCACTTATTAGATGGATCTCAGCTACAGGTCTAATGGACGTGCAAAACACGTGTACACCTCGTTCCCGTCGGAAGGATGTCCTTCCTCAGGCTACAAATCTCCTCCATCTCTACGCTCGGTTGACTTACTCTCTTAAATCTTTTCCCCTCTATCCGTCCGTTCCTCTGAGAGATATTACTCCCTGGTACGTTGATCTAGAGTGGCATTATATGGATTTGTACTGATCCCTAGCATTTCTATGTTATTTCCTTTGCGAAACTTACCCTTAGCTTTGGAATTCACATACAGTGATGCTCCTCAAACAACAAAATGTAACGGTCCACACCGTGTCCGAGTTGCTCTGGTATCTGCAACTGTGGGTAGAATAGCCTTGAGTACATACATATCTCACTGCTTAATCCCGATTTCCATCAAAAATTCTGGTCCTTCAAAAACCAGGTGATGCACATCATTCAGGCTACTTACTGAGCCCTGACACTGACTGCATACTGACGTGTACTCCTCAGAAGTTCATCTGATAGTGCTAAATCCGTCTCGTATGCTGTTGTTGTTGTCTGTCGCTGGTATTCTGCATACTGACGTATGTTCCTCATCTGATAGCCCCGAGTCTGCCTCGTATGTCATTGCTGCTGTCCATTGATGATACTCTGTATACTGACGTGTAATCCTCAGAAGTCCATCTGATAGTCCTAAGTCTGCCTCATATGCTATTACTGTTGTTCTATTGCTAATACACCCCCAATTTTCTGTCACAGAACAACTGTCGCAAAAAGCTCTCATTACGAAGATTTGAGGTAAGTTGCTGTGATTCAAGTTTATCCTTTTGGTCTACTTAATTGTACGTATTCATCAGTCCCGAGAATGTCCCGACTGTAATGTCAGAAGGCGGTTTGTCGCAGTATGTACTATCATGCGTAATCATTTTACAAATGCTGTAACAGTCCAATAGACCCCGTCCTCCACCGGTCATCTCCATCGATCGGTGAGTTGTTTGGCCTTAGAAAATACTTTTGACAATGGAATCACGTTCGATCTAGTCCTACCCCTTCCATATTCGCTCTTGTTATCGGCATCAACAAGTATCTTGATCCTGGCATAGATAATCTCTATGGGGCTGTAGCCGATGCAGACTCCATTCGAGATTTCTTAGTCCAAGACCTCGGCGTACCGCAAGAACAAATCCGGGATCTTCGTAACGAAGAAGCAACGAGAAATGCGATTGAAACTGAAATTCAAAAACTGTCAAACAATCCCACCATTGAGAAAAATAGTGCTATCCTGATATTTTATGCGGGCCATGGTGCGCAGATGCGTGCTCCTGAGGATTGGCCAGCGAGAGATGGGAAGATTGAGATGCTTCTTCCGCATGACTTTGCTTTAGATGGCTCGGATTATGACCGAGGCCAAGGTGTACTTGATGTGAAACTTCGTTCCCTTCTTGAAGAACTTGCATCAAAAAAAGGGAATAATATTGTGAGTGATCGATCTCATTATATTTCACTGTTACAATTTGAACATCGATTCAGACTTGCATATTTGATTCCTGTCACTCGGGATCTGGTACACGCGGTGACGAAAAGAATCCTAACTTTGTGGTTCGTGGTATCGATCTTCCTCAAAGTTATACTATACCATCATCAATGTTTTCTTCAAACTTCATTTCTGAGGGGCCACCTGTTTTTTAAGATGCGGTGTTAAGATGCGCATCTTGATGCATCTTATACGCATCTTAAATGCATCTTAATTTCGATGTGGCTGTGCAAAATGCATCTTAAATTTGACGTGGCTGTGTAATACCAATATTAATACTGTATTAATACTGTACGACTTCTCAGCAATGCTCATGGGTCATGGGCCCTTTGAGAATAACAACAAGTCACTGTGATAACACTGTCATGATGCCGATTATTGTACTGAAAATCTCTGAAAATCGTAAGTTTTCAACAAGTTTATTAAAAATTTTCTCTTGTCACACTGTTCCAGGCCAAATTATCAAGCAAAAACTTTGTTTACATGGTCACAAGTCCATATCAAAATGGTACAGTGCTGCAAGGTTTTGGCAAGTCTTGAAATTATTTGGACTATAGAAAATGGGATCTATTAAAAATATAGGAGAAAATAATGAATGCCGAGTGTGTATCGAAAGCCATTATCAATTCTGGTGGATACATGAAATACTTCAGTAGTCTGATGTATATTAATATATTCAGAGATACGGTCACCTTCTTGATTATCCATCATTCTGTGTTATGTTGATAATTTTTATTGATTGAAATACTTCACTATCATCAATCTCATTAGAATTCTTTGAATATAAACATTTCAGTGTCTTGGATGTGATTTACAAGGGTTTCATCATATCCTCAAATATTCTAGATGCACCTTGACACACCTTGAAAGCATCTCAAAGCATCTTGAAAGCATCTTAAGAGCATCTTAAAGCATCTTAAATGCATCTTAAGTGCATCTTAAGTGCATCTTAAAGCATCTTAAATGCATCTTAAAGCATCTTGAGGGCATCTTAAAGTGCACATCTTAAGTGCAAATCTCAATTGTGTCTTCAGTCCATTTTATATCCGCGGGTGACCGATATTTGGTCCGGCCGGATTTTCACCTTCCAAACCGACTCACGACTAGTTGCCTCGATCCGTTCGACTCAACGGCATGGTCAAAAAATCTGAAATTAGGTACAGAGGACAGTCAAATATTATAGATTATGTATATGTAATTATTTTGATATTCACGAAATTTTTTCATGGTATTTACACAAAAATGATAGTTGAAAATGGAAAACACATGGATTATACTTTTATCTGACAGACTCATTTTGTGAGCTTCTCTAGAATTATCATTTACATTGGTATAGGGTAGGAACAATGTCTAATCACCATTAATGTAATAAAAATACTGGTTGGATATGTCATGAATGCATCTTGAATGCATCTTAAATGCATCTCACGCGCATCTTGAGTGCATCTTGACATGCATCTTAAATTCCTATATGCCCCATTTCTGAGTCGTCTAGAGCATCTTCCATCGCCAAAGGTTCAGAAAATTCTGGATTGTTGTCCCATGTTCTCCTCAGCGCGTGCTTACCCGAACAGGAAGCCAAGGAAATACAGGGCTCTGGTGTATTCACCAGTGCTTTGTTGAAGTTATTACGGGAATATGGAGCTGATAAACTCACTTATGAAGAAGTGGTAGCTCATCTTCCAGTCCTTTATGAGTAAGCATCGAACAAGCTTTAGATATGTCTAACATTTGCTAACTCTGCCGTAGACAGAATCCCCAGTGTGAGGGCGTCAATAAGCACCGTATCCTCTTCAACTCTAAAGTCCCTAGTCCAAGACGCGAGTTGCATCCCGTGCATCGTAGCGATAAAAAACCTTACCATTTTATGCTTCAAGCCGGAGAAGCACATGGAATCGCCTTGGGGGCCGAGTTTAATATTTATGCAGACAGGGAATTGGCCTCTTTCATAGGCACGGTCATTGTCTCTAAGCCCCCATCTTGCTTTGAGACTTTTTGCACCGCACAACCAGGAGCTGAAAACTCAGCTCTTCTGGATTTTTCGGAACCTGCGTATGCCCTACAAACGCGTCTTGGCGAGCTGAAGGCCATACGCGTGTTCATCCCAATCGACGAAGATTTCCTCGATTTGTTCCGGCTCATAGACTCTGATATTCAGAAGGGTGACAACGCGATCCTGCTTGTTGATAGCAAGGACGACCAGCCCGATCTGATCATCTCTTCACACTACTCTTCGGAATCCCGGTCCAAGGTCGTTCAGTTTGAAATCATGTCTCAAATTTGTCGACAGCACGGTCTCACTAGCATGCCATTTGACATCAATTTAGCGGATTCAAACTCCGGAGAAAGGATCCATCATATCCTTCGAAGCGCAGCTCATTTCTATCGGCACCTCAACCGCGCGCCCAAATCCAAAGATCTTGATAAAGGGACTAGGGTCCTGCTGGAATGTTTCAAACTCAAGGAAGACATTGAGAGTTTCATTGAGGGTCGAGACGCCTTGATGCCGGATCCGGATGGGGAAAATTTGAACGATGGGGGTTTGATTACAATCGACGTAGATGAGGAGGAAGAAGAACCGTTTGGATACAAGATCACGAACAATACCTCTTTAAATTTATACGCGTCGTTGTTGTATTTTGATTTTAGTGATCTGAGTATTGGTCAGTTTTGCCTTACTGCGTTTATTATTCACGTCACTGACTTGTATGTACAGATCCGCACTTCCTTCCACCTACTGCCAAAAACGGCGTCATTGAAACGCCTCTTCCAGCCAAAGGCTGTCTAACCATAGGTTACGGATCCAGTGGGACCCCGCCATACGGATTTTCAGTCAGAGAGAGACAGAATGTCGATGTCGGGGCGCTGAAACTCTTTCTGTCAACTGATCACGTTGATTATGGTGCAATTGCTCAAAAATCCCCTTTCGAAGATCATCGTGGAGGCAAGAAGATACGGAAGCCTTCGAAAATAAGTCTGTGGGACTCAATGACGGTGATTATTGTACAGAGGAAAAAGCATGTTTAATATTGTAAACTAGACCCGGATTGAAAGAGTAAAACAGATATCGAGTACAAGCAACAATTGACCGGAACTTGGGAAGTCGAAAACGCTATGAGATTTTCATATGATCACCCAGCACGAGGAGTGCAAACAAACAAATCCCTGCCGATACTAAGATGCACCAATATGGATGTAAGGTACCCAAGACAAGAAGTCTTTATCCGTGACGCTATTTCTCAGCTTCTGCACTGCGAGGTAAAGTGCGACGGCCGCAACTCCATGTTTACCAGGCGTAGCTTGATCATGGACGAGTAAGTGGCGGTACACCTCGTCTGCGACGTCGGCTGCATAGTGGTCTTTGATGGACCACATTGTTGCAATGACTCCCGAGAATCCTGCCAGGAGCATGCCCGCAGCGAGATGCAACGACTCGGAAGGTAAGGTTTGCATTCCGGTGGCGGTATGACATGCAGACAGATAGGCAAGCTCGGAATGGGGAAGGTCAAGACTGGCAATGTCCGAAAGACGCAAGGTCTCTTTATCGGACAGCATCAGTGCACTGGACATGGGACTAGTTGGATGTTGGATGCCGTGACAAGCGAAGTGAGCCCATCTCGCACGGGTTATAACACTCACGACTCGCTCTCTCGTTGCAGCATCTCCAGACAAAGCTGTGACACTATGGCCAGCAACAGCTTTCACTCTCCCTTTTATGCGGCTAATCTCCTCGTCTGTGTAAGGAATTTTTGAATAGCCTTCAGCGTCAGGTGCTGCGACAACAAGAATCTCAGTCGTAGAGAAAGGCGACGTGGTAATCCTTTGAGAATGTGCGAAGGAAGCTAAATTCGGAATATACGAAGAGACGAAGAAATCGAAAATTTTGTGGCCAGGTTCAACACGATTGTAGTCTCCTGCGGCGTGAAGTGGCAAGAAAGTGAGGCCTCCAGTTGGACACCAGTATACTCGTAAGCCAGGAACAACATTGTTTGATACCTATCGCAAATTAGTTATCTGGACACCGGCGGATTTTCATTCCACATACCTGAACCTCGAGACGCTTAAGAATGGGATATACGACCATTAGCCATAACTCGCGAAGTAAGTTTTTCATGCTGTGAGCTTCGGTATTAGAAGGTATGCGGTAGGAAAACCTGTCGGTTCGAGAAGTAAATGCATCTTGTGTGGCGCTGACCAGGTCCAAGTGCCATTGTTTCACTTTTGAGGCAGAAACTTCTGGAAGGGCGATATGGATAATTCCATTCATTCCTGTCTGTGCGGGCATAACGACGAGAGCATCTGTACGAGCGTCTGTACAATTGATGACCACGACAGGCCCATTCTTGACGTATCCAAAGAGCTTCTCCAGCGGAAGGGGCTGAAGAAAATTCTCCAATCCTGGCAGCTGATGGGCACGTGCAATGGTTTCTTCCCATGCTTGCGTAAGATCGTGATGTCGCTGGCTTTCTGAACTGGACTCCGGCGAGCTGCTAGTCTTAATCAGCTCACTCCGAATTTTCTCTAATTGACCTGCAAGCTCTGGATTGCATGCCCAAACAGAATCAAGAGGGGCACGAAGGCGCAGAAGTTGAGCCCATAGTATGGAGCGACCGTGCTCAAGCCATTGAAGGGCTCTGGGAATGTCTCCTGCTTCGATGGCAACCTCTGCCGCATATCCTGGGAACTCGGCTGGTGAGGCGATGCTGTGACCCAGCGCTTCTACCTTGCGCCACCATTCGGCGAGCGTGAGGGTACGGGTCTCAAAAGACGCTCCCAGCCACGTCATCTGTGAAAGCGATGTCATGCCGGCGTCGAGTGCTCTGAGACGACTGGAAGTGGATATGGCATCCGGCTGAAAATGGTCAAGGATTGAGAGCCATTGGCTGACAAGGGTAAAAGTTTCTCGTGGCGTGATGTGAAAGTCGTGAGCACGAGTAACGACATATTCGAGCATCATGAAGCACTCTAGAAGGTAAATATCACCCTCGAGTTCACCCGAGTCTTTGGTAGCGACAGCTTTGTCATGAAGACAAATGGTGAGAAGCATGGCGGAATAGTAGGCATCTGGTGGTTGCGCAATTCTGTCTTCCGATAGCATGGGCGTCAGGAGAGATATAGCGGAAGTGAGGTCGTCAATATTCTGGTTGAATGAAGTAGAAGTGGGCCATCGCTGCGCGTGGCAGATACGAGGCCGTTAGTTCGAAATAGTTCCAGCCTGTTACCGAGCGGCCTACTTCAGAATATGTGATGCCGCTTGTTGCGGCAGACTTACCACGTGCCTACCTTCCAAATGGAATTGACATGAGGAAAGGACACAGCCACCTGCGCAACTCATGTTTAGTAAGAACGAGTCCTCATTTCATTCGGCCTCGTAATGTAAAGCGATAATAAAGGGCTTCAGCAAGGTTGGTCCTAACACCATGATCCCCTGCGGCTACCATCGGTGACAAAGACTGGACAATCTCGTCAAGAAGCCCAGCATGAGTGTCGTTGCCTTCTTGGACTTGGGAAAAACAGAGAGATGCAAAAATAAGCGTTTCACGGCGGTCATGTGCAGCCAGCATGAGTTGGTCGATGACAAGACGATCTCTAGCCAAGCGGACGGCAGCTAGGTATTTAGTGAGAGCGTCGGCCTCCGCGTTTGCACCGAGTTTTGATCTTTGTGCAAAATGCCATTTTGCTCGGAAGTGCTCGCTATCATCAGGGGACGGTGAATCTTCGTCCAGAAGACGCCCTGCAGTCTCAAGGTCGACGCGTTCTTGCACGTCATCATATCGTGCCATGTATAACACTGCCATATCTGCTTTCGCGACACCTGGTACACCATCATTCAGGCATTTCTGGTATACAGAAATGGCTCTGTCTTGATCAGCGATCACGCGTATTCTTTTCCAGTCTGCGGCCCATATATTGCGAAAAGCCGGGCCTACCATATCTCTCTCCAGCTCCATAGTCAACAGAGTAGAAATGCTGTTGTCGAGGTGGACGTAGTTGAGGATGTTTTGCAAGGCAGAAGAAACCTCGATGGCATGGTTGGGATAGTAAGGGTGGTCGTCAGGAACGCGTCGCAGAGCATCTTCCCAGAGCTTGAGCTCATCTTGTGAAAGAGAGCGTAGCGCGGTGATCGAGGTGAGCTCCGCAAATTGAAGCGCAAAGCTATAGAGAACCGCCCCCACTTTTTGTCGGTGCTCCGTTACTGGCTTAAGGTGTTCACGGACGAAATTGGCTCCATAGTAATAGAAACAAGTGATGGCTGTGAGCATATGCACTGTGTCAAGCGGATCTACAATGGCCTTGAGACCCTCTGGATCGAGTTCTATGAACGGCTCCTCCCCACGTTCTCCTAAGATGGCCTCTAGGAGGTATAAAAAAAGGTCTCCTTGAAGACTCTTCAACGTTTAGACACCCCTTCAAAACAAAAGCAACTCACCATCACGAGATAGAACCTCCACGAGGTGTTTCAAGCTCGGAGAATTGGTGTCGGGAAGTACGAAAGGTTCAATGCTAGTTAGGATTTCCGCCTTGAGGATAAAGGGACTGTCGTTTAAGATGGCTGCAGTTTCTGTGATCGGGATGGAAACTAGTATCGTTATCAGTCCTCGCCAGATGTACTGATCTGAGACTGCTGACCTCGATAGCAACAAGTGTTATGTGGATCGTTCTGAGGAAGCCAATGGACGAGTGGAGAGCTTGCAGTTCCCAGGCAGTGAATTCCTCGCGCGAAAATGGCGAGGTTAAAGACACAGTTAGTTGGGGATTCAAGGGACTCGAGTGCCTTACCAATGCTACCGTAAGTTAGAACGGGTGTCACGACCTCGACAAGACATTGATCGCAAATACACTTACATGGTGATGGGACGTCGTGGCGTTGTCCAGACATTTTCACCATCAAGACCAGTGTAAAAAAATTTGATCCGTTCGAATATCTTCAAAGTTGGGCAAGAGACTTCGCAGTACAAGCTTTCATGATGGCCTTGTCCACGCAGTCTCTGCATACAATGATCAGAGACGACAAGAGCAGGACCTGATGTCAATCAATAACTTGATAAACGGGGTATTACAAGCCTGGGGACGCACATGACAAATAGATAGTTTGTTGCCCTTCAACCAAGGATCTAACGTTGTTCATAGGAGTGCTGCAAGGAAAAGAGGGGATGGTACTAGTAGCAATCCTGCACCCACGATTTACAGGCAGTAGATTCTGAAGTTTACTAGTAGTCTTCTGGTCGTATATGTACTGTTCTTGCGAGAGACGTATGATTATGACGTGTAATAGGATGCCCAAGACCCTGAAACCTTGAAATGCATCAAGCCCTTAAGAATGACGCTTCAAAAGAACCCATTTAATGACAGACAAGGTTGATCAGCCTCGGATTCTTTTCAAGTGACGAATGGGGAGTAGGGGAGTCGATCAGTTGGACAGGTCGCCTGGTCGCCTGGAGGTCAGATAGGTCACCCGACCTCCAGTCCGACCTGATTCAAACCCAAAAAAACAGAACAGTAATAGGTAGGCTCGGTTCTATCCGTTCTCAAGAACGGCCGTTTACAAACTTTCCATTATCACAAGACTAGCCATACAGCGTCGACCTTGTACTTTGTAAAAATCACCTTTAACACGTCATAATATTGTAGTGTCAAGGATGAGAAAAGGTAGAAACGAGAGAACTTGACTGACTCACTGAGTTCCTCGACAATCTTATTCAAAAGTTCAGTAGGGTGTTCATAACTTTTGAACCGAGTCATGGAACCCTCTATCTTCGCTACCAACTCTTGGGTCTCTTTTGGAATGTTGGTGATGGCATTAAACAAAGATTTCAATTGGAATTCCATACCGAGGGAGGAGGTATGACTGGTCGCAGGACTTCGATCTTGACGAGTATCTTGTTTTACATGCCGCTCTGACTTGATTGACAGGGCTACTGCCGTCCATGATGGAGGTTTATGATTAAGTAGCGCGAACGCGTCGAAGTTCGTGTTTCATGTGACCTCACAATTACTCTGGTTCAAATAGGTTCAAATGAGCTCGAATTTGATCAGGAATTATACATCTTCTAAGTAGCAAAAGAAAACAAGAGTGTAGATATATAAGAATATATAGATAGATAGATAGACTTCTATATACCTTTTTTTGTAATAAAAAAACTTCAAAAAATCAACGAATAAGTATGTACAAGTACTTTTTTTTATACAACAACACCATTTCCCCCTTCTAAAATTGCAAGTTATCCCCATTCTCCAAGAACTGCGCCAATTTAGGATCATCAAACATCGTCAAATGCCCACCGTTCACATCAAACCTCTTATACTTCGTCGAATACTGCTCGCTCTTCAACAGCTCCCACTCAGGATCACCTTCAGCATACAAAGACCTCGCACCGCTGTGTCTGGGAAGATACAACTGCAAAGGAATTTTCACACGACCTGCCCATTTGAAGATGCGTTGTTCGAGTGCGGCGGGGTCACGAAGGACCGCGAGGGGGTCTTCTGAACCCTCTGCGGCCAATTCGAAGAGGAGGTGTGCGAAGCCGATACCGATGCTGCAGAAGGAGTGGTATTGGAGTTTGATAAAGTCACGGACTTCGACTCCGTTGTGACAGTCCCAGATCTTAATTGAATAGGAAAATAAGTAAGAAAATCGAATGTCAAAAAGTTTAAAGAAAAACGAAATCAACTCACTTCGCCCACGACAGCTTTAGCACTCTCGCTAACATCCAACTCTGTCATCTTGTCCATCAAATGCAAAGCGACCGTGATAAAGTTCTTGCTCGGAGACTTGGCGCGAATCATCTCTTCGTCGATAGCTTCGGTGAAATGATAACTGGTGAAAATGGCAGGAGAGAAGTCCAACATGACAAATTGCGTGATCTCGTCTCCAGCGCTTTGGAAGATGTACACGAGTTTGTATGCGATGAGAGCAGATGCGCAGTATCTACATGAAGTTCAGTCAGTCGAATGACTCGTAGATGAAATAAAGAAAAACGCACCCTCCAATCCTATACGGTCCATTCGGTCTCTGTTCCTTAATCCTATCATAATAAAACTTGGCAGTCTCATGAACCGTATCCCAAGGCGTCTCAGGAGTGACCTGAACACCCCAAAGCGAAGTGTTAAAATGTTCCTGCAACGGCATGTAAGTGAGCAAGTTCCCACCACCTCCATGTGTGAGAATCAAAGGGATCGTTCCAGGTCTGTCGATCAACCTGATCACCGTCTCTCCAGGTTGGTTGAGTCTCTTCCAATCAAACCTCTTGATTTGGTGATGATCTTGACGAGGTATAGTAGGGATAGGTGGGAGGGAGAGGTCGGAAGAGTCTCCTCCTCCTGATCCTTCGTCATCGTCACCACCGCTACTAGCGATGAGACCTACGATATCTTCGAGAGTAATATCGGACAACAGTTGCATCTGAGCAATCTGCAAATAAGGTCTAAGAGCAACCGAAAGGTTCCCAGCCGATAGCGAATCAAGACCATAAGAAGTCAACGGAGTTGTCCTCGAAAAGTCGTCCTCGTTAACATCGATAAACGAGAGAATGATCTGCCTGATAGTAGCTTCGGAAGTATCTCCTTTACCCGCAGCACCTCCCGCAGAGTCTGCACCGGAAAGCAAGTGATCGAACATGGAGATACAAGATCCTCCGAGACCAGCTGAAGCTTTGTCCCAATCATAAGGGGGGATGTAGAGGAAGAACGGTTGTTTGCGCATCTTGATGAGACCGAGACGGATGTGGTGGCAGAGTTCTAGTAGAAGCAGGAATTAATGAAAAGGGACTCATATTTGATGAAAGACGTTCCACGCACCTCTACAAGTCATACCCCAAGTGGACCACCGAGTGACATCGGTGTTGAGCTCATTCGTAGCATCGAAAAGCGCCAAATCCAAAATGGCCGGAATGACCATCGAGAACGCGTTGGGGTGCTTCTTAATAATCTCATCAATAGCGGAGTTGGCACTAAAACAAAAACGAATCCATCAATCAATACCATTCCCCCCTCCAAAAAAAAAAACCAAAAAGCTCAAGAGAACAAAAAGAAACGCGTGACACACCTAGCGTAATTCGTCTGCCCAACACTCCCCAAAATCGTCGCACTCGAAAAATTGTATATCATATCTTCCGACTGTAGAAATTATATGTTACTGATTTGAACACTTTGAGACATATGCAGGTGTGAGAGTGAATAGAGGGCTATCGGGTCCGTAGCTCTGCAATCCGGAAATGCAGGAATGATGATAAACGACCAAATTTAGGAAGAAGGCCCAGTAGACGGCCTGCAGCTTTCAATTTCCCACGGCCCTCTTGACTTGCTTCGTCCGTCTTCAGCTGGCTGCGATTGGCACGGCCTCTCGATCTCTGCCTTTTTCACTTTCATCATTCCTCTAGCTCGACGCTTTTTTATATTTTCGAGTCCTTTTTGTATAAATCCACATTCCCCGCTTTCTTATGCTTCAAATTCTTCAGGAACCATGGGTACGTGTGCATACTCTATATGCAAGGTCTGCGTACTTACAGCCTTTCTTCTTGTGCAGGCGTCATCTTTGCTTCTCAGATCCCTGGTGTTGGAACGTCGATCGATCTGGACACGGACGGCATACATTTGTATAACACAGTTGTTGACAACGTTGAAGGCTCCATTTTGGCTTCAGGCTCACAAGTGTCGTGCGTCATCGATTCATCCTTTTAGCTCATTCTTCAACTTTGTGTTCTCAGTTCTAGCTGTTCAACGTACAGCTCCGTCATCAACTCAGGTCAATAACACTGGCGCTACACAGACCCAACCTCGATCTACAACAGCCCACACAACTTCCTTCGCTACGGAGACAACTAACGCTCCAACGTCCACGGCTACATCCCCTCCGAGTGTCCCTTCCGCCTCATCCTCATCCATTTCTCAAGCAGATGCTACCTCTACTCTTCCAGAAAGCTCCTCTGCGACTTCCGCCTCGACTGCCAATACTCTGGCTGCAAATAATGGCCGCAATGCGAACAACAACTCCGGTTTGAGCACGACTTCGACATCCGGCTCTTCTCCTTGACTCGCTGCCTGCCAAATTTCCGCTTCACCCAGTATTACGACCCCGATTGGTCGCAGTATGACCATTTCACGATATCACCTACTCGAACAACGGGAACTCAAGGAACACAGGATGTCACTTCCATTATCTCCATTACTCGAGGAGGCGGTGTGGAAACCACTACTGATGACGGGTCTTTTTCGACTGTGACCGACCTTTTTACCTCGGTTAGCCCAGCCCCTACTTTGGTAATGAAATGTGAATGATACTGGTGACAACTCGTGAGTTGTTATCTTGCTTTTGACCGCTGAATCAATTTAATGACTTACTCTGTTGACACTACATACACACATCACTTGCCAAACCACCCGCCTGCCTCATTCCATCAGTCGCATCCTTCAAAAGACTCCTTAACTACTGGCCTAAAACCACGACAATGATGATGCCGACTATGCAGGTTCCAAACTACGACTTTAACTCAAAAATAAACCTCTGCTCTTCCCAAAACAACCATCATTGGAGTCTCTGCCATTGGTGGTGTCACCGTCCTCCTCGTTCCCTTCCTCGTTCTTTTCGAAATCATCCGTAACCGAAACAGTCAATCGGGACTCTGCCGACTACTATGACCAGAACAACGAGGGCGTCAACCTCGACGTCGTCAGTTTGGATAACGGTGGAGGAGTCGAGGCATCCGTGTCTTTTGCTAACTCTAGATCAAGTCAGATTTGCACTGGACGTTTGAGGCAACCGCCTATGGCTTACATTGATAACATTTCAAACGCTTACGGCTCTACTCCTGGTGGGTACCCCCCAGTGTCGCTGCCACTCAAGGAAACATGTCCTCTGACCCATATATTATGCAAGCCAATCTGATAGCACCAGTACCCTCTCCAGCTTCCCTTCCCAACACGTGTAACTATAACTACGGCATCGGACCTAACTCAGATTATGGAGTCGATATGGCTATTGGCGGTACAACTCCTGCTGCTGGTGTTGCTGGTATTGGGGTTGCTAGAACAAGAAGTGTGAGGGCAACCGCTAATGCGGGTGGGAATATGAACATGAATAACCCCAACATTCCGAACAACGCACTACCTCCGCCTCCTATGCTCACAGTCCCTACTACTTCCAATATCGTCACTTCTCCCTTCGACTCTCCCGAGCCCGCTTCTGCTGTATCCATCTCCCAAGCTTATGGTGGAATATCTATTCCAATGACGGCTTCTTCTATAGACACTGTGACGGGCACCTAGGAGTTTAGCACGTTTGGATATCTTCGATTCTCGAGATGAGTCAGTCCAATGTGAGTTCGAGTTCGTTCAAGAGGTTGAGAGGGTCAAAGGGTTGAGAGTGTGTGGTTTGTTTTTTGTATGGTATTTAACGGAAACAGCTATGCTGTACGTTTTTGAGGACATTTGACTTTAACATATCAAACTTCCAGGTTTTCTTTTTGCGGTTTTGCGATTGGACTTTCGACCACTTACTATTTGTTGTGGTGTCATCTGCGAACCATTTACTGTACATCAATTTCTGTTGGTATTACGCTATACCTTGTCCATCGTTTTGGTAAATGTATGAACAAATATCCGGGAAATGTAAGAAAGTTTCCTGATCCGCTGCGATAAAGACTTTTATCCATCAACGGTAGCATCATGTGAAAGGTAATACTTTTTATCTTCTAGATCGGTACGCCTTTTAAAGACTTATCAACACGGGAGAAGACAACGAAAGTGTCTCCGTTAGCGCTTCATCATGCGCTTAAAGCAGTTTCTCAACAGATTTAGCTAGTATGAGAACCAACTCAACTGCGTTAGGCTCGCAAACTACAAATGGTCAATTCACTGGAGAGGAAATACATAACCATATGTCTAGGTGTGGGAACGTCAGGGTCCCTCGTGCAACGCATCAAACGGATTTAGGCCTCGCTCGCTGTTGTAGACAGCACACACACCGTGGAACAAAGTAGAATAATCCCGGATTTGGGTAGGAGGTAATAAATGACCAGTAGGTTGGATATATGAAGTTTGGAAGCAGTCCGCCCGTCCGAAGAGGCTGGATGACACTTGGAGTGAATGTATGATTAACCCTTTTTGGGAAGCTAGGCTACCCCTCAAGTCAATCAATTCATGACTCTGCTCTTTTGTTTTATAATTTATCAGCGAACCAAAGGCAAGGTGCTGACAGCAAGCAAATGAGTATGAAACATCCCATTTCCTGACACATATAAGTGAAACTATCCTGGTGTAATCTGAAGTCCTCTTTGAATATCACAAATGATATCCTTGGACATGCATAGTCACTTCAATTCCACCTTGAACCACTTGCTTTCTGCATCTGGTTTGATTACTCGTTCGCATAATCTATAAGATATGAATGTTTTGATGTGTTGCGTGCAATAATGGGACATACAAACATCCCTTGACGCCCCAAGGTCAAGCCTAACATCTCTCAAGGCAAGCCCTTCCTCGTTTATTAAATTGAACTTGTCAATTTGACAACAGATTCTCTTCAATTGGCAGTCACAGAAGGTATGCGATCAATTTTTTTCTGAAAAATATCTCAAAAAAGGAAATTTTGCGTCGACTGTGGTGAACATCGATGAAAACTTCTTTATGTTCTAGCTGATGTTACGGCTACCAGAGACAAAATTTTATGTTGTTGGGGCTGTCATGGTCACAATTCCCTGACGAAATGAATGGTACAGTAGCAGATTGCGGAGGGGTGATCATGAAGGCAGTAACTAATGCATGTCTGGATGACCAAAAGGTATGAAAATGTCTGCGGAATTGGATTGGTTCAAGAATGAAGAATTTCAGTTTTGAGAAGGCAGGTCTAGCTGCACTGCCGCCAACAGATTCAATAATTGCATCTAGGCAAAATGGTTCGTGGCTCAGTGTGAGGAAAGGTGAGACAGCAGCAGGCAGTCCGGGCGCTCAGTACAACACCATTTGAAATGGCACTACGACTTTTCAGGACTTCCCATATCTCTGAAACCTTATTTCTTCAACCATTCAATTGACTGGTCACAGTTGGATAAACTTCACTTTAACAGTTATATCTCTTCTGCCGCCATTAGCGCCGCACGGTAAGTAACCGGATATCTCCGTACTTGCTGAAACCTTATTTTTTGACATATTAAATTACTGGTCACATGCAGCTGGATAATTTTCACGTCTTCAACAGATACATCACTGTACATAAATTTTGATAGGAACGAAGGTTTGTTATTTTTGTTCAATCAACCTTAACAAAATGGGAAGCATGATTAACAATTAATTTTGGTAGCAAGATGAAGAGAACTATAAAAGCAGCCCCGCATTTGAGAGACCAAAAGAGACAAAAAATTACACAGGAACCTGGACACACTGATAATACAGAAGCAGGAACCTCATTATCTGGCCCAAATCCTCAGATTCCTGAACAACAGATGTTTGGACTCCATTTTTTCCCAGATGCACAGGACAATGACTTTAGAGAGGCCACAATTACAAATGTTGCTGGCAACCTGAATATTATAAAGGGTGATAGTGAGTACTGAAAAACTAAGACATGAATAAAGAATTTACCTTCTACTAGGTGGACTACCATCTAACACCAAGGTATGTACTTCTCATTAAAAGAGTTCTTGTATAATACTGATAGACTCTTTGCATGACAGAAAATTACCGCAGAGTATGTAAAAATACAATGATATTTTGATGAGATATACTGATTTTTGGAATAGCATGATAGCATCTGCTACCCCTGCAGTGCCAATTGTGTTCAAAGGCAGAGAAGAGCTTGTTGAACAAGGGGTCAATATTCTTTGTCAACAAGGTCTTAAATTTTTGGCCATTCTTGGAGCAGGAGGAATGGGCAAGACATCATTGGCCCTCCATATCATGGATTCTGATTTAGTACAAAACAAGTTTGGAGAAAGATGTTACTTCATTCCATGTGAACTTTTTGAGGATGCAGAATCCCTTGTCCAGGGATTAATCCATGCCATGGAGTTAACTATGCAGGAGAATCAGAGTAAACAAAAGGTCCTATTTGACCATCTCCAGTCTGCTCATGGTGATCTTCTAATTGTCTTTGATAATTTTGAGACCCCCTGGAATCACGATGACTCCAGAATGGGTGTAAAAAATCTATTAGAAAAAATTGCCAAGTATGGCAAAGTATCTCTGACAGTCACTATGCGGGGATCAGATGGACCTGGTGACATTCCATGGGAAAGATTAGGAGATCAATCTGGGATCCCAACATTATCACCTCTTCCTGCAAAAGAAGCATTCAAAGCATTTGCAAGTAACAAGCTCCAAATTTCAGATGACTTTGAATCTCAAATTGATTCATTATTATACAAACTTGAATATGTTCCTCTTGCAATCAGATTGAGTGCTCAGCATGTCAAACAAATCCCACTGGAAGAATTGTTGAGTATGTGGGAGAAAGACAAAACATCAATCCTGACAGAACCAACAAAACCAGGAAGACTGACCAGTGTTAGTTTTTCCATTGATTTATCTTTGCAAATTTTCAAAATAGAAGGGAAAACACTCAGCCTTCTATCAGCAATATCTTTTTTGCCCAATGGAATCCCTTTTTGGGTTAAAAGTTTACCTCATATGTTTCAAGAAGAGCATTTAAGTTTGAATGTGTCAGCACTTTTGAACAGCTCACTCATTTATGGGCAGAATGAAGGGATAAAGATGTTGGCACCAGTCAAGGAATATATTCATTCAAAGTACCCCTTGGGCCAAGATAGGATTGATCAGTTGGAGAGGTTCTATGCACAATTTCTTGAAGATTTACCAAATCACAATATGCAAGCCCAACCCATACTCCAACTTCATATTGGCAATATTGAAAAAATTTTCAAAGCACAAATGAGTAGTGGTCACTCAAAAACATCATGCATTTCTGTAGTAAAGATACTGTACAGATTTCGGAGATTTGTCCCAGTTTCCATGGGTCTGATTGATCTGATCCTAGAGAAGGATGGAAATATTAAACAGGATGATGAGGTTGATTTGAAATTAAAGAGAGCGGACCTATTAAGATGGATGGGAAGATTCCAGGATGCTCAGGACCAGGTTATGTCAGTAAAAGATTGCCTCAATGAGGAAGGAAATCCCTCCCATTCTGAAGCAGATATACTGGGAAGGTGTTTTGATATTCTAAAAGGCATCTACCATGCTCAGACTCAATATGAAAAGGCCATCAGCATGAATTTACAAGCTCAGAAGCATTTCAAACAAAGTGAAAACCAATGGGCTCAAGCTGATTCAATGAGCTGGCTTGGAAGGATTTACTATATGCAAGCCAGATACAAAGAAGCCTTTGAAATGATCTCAAAAGCTCAGCAGCTATTGCAACAAATTGGGAATGAGCTGGGAGTTGCAGAGTGTCTGAAAAGGCTTGGGGATATTTATCGAGTGCAGGAGAGAAATAATGAAGCAATTAAAATGCTATCAGATGCTCAAAAACAGTTTCAGACTTTTGGAAACCAAGGGCAAGCTGCGGAGTGTCTATGGAGTCTTGGGGAGCTCTATAGAAAGGAAGAAAAGTATGATGAGGCAACTGAAATGGTAATGAAGTCTCAAGAACAATCTAAGGAGATTGGAGATAAAGCAGGAGTTGCAAACTGTTTGTTGGCCTTAGGTTGTATCTATACAGATCAATTGCAACTTGATGAGGCTGCTGATATGTTCTCAAATGCTCAGATGCAATATCAGAACATTGGGAGAATTGTTGATGTTGCATGGTGCTATCAACATCTTGGAATAACTTATAGGCTTCAAGGCCAATATGAAAATGCAAAGGATGCATTCACTGGAGCATTGGAGATCTTGAAAGGATTTCCAGGAGAAAAATATAAAATTGGGTGTACTTTGTTGAAGTTTGGCTATCTTTTCTTGGATGTGAAGGATTTTTTGGAAGCCAGAAGCAAGTATGAAGAAGCAAGAGATATCTTTGCTTCACATGGACAGCTTGAGAAGGATGTGGATAGATGTTCCAGGGCACTTGCCAAGCTTGATAAAGCTGAAACTGCTGCATCAATTATATAGTAATACTTGTTGCATTCATTGACATCTTAATTTCTCTGCTGGTATTTTGTATATAATCAAACATATATCTATTAAAAACTTGAAACATTTTTCTAAATCTCCTTGAAGCTTATTTTCATACTTTTTGTGATATTCTCCAAATAGCTTTATACATCCTTTGATTCAAATTCTTTCAGAATGAGCTTCTTGTTAATTGAAATTGTGAAATTTTTAGTCATCGCGTGCATAGAGACTGTGAATGCTTTGTTTTTATTTTGGACAGAAAAGTAGTTCTCCTGGGTAGGTAAGTAATGACTTTCATTTCTGATTTGTTAAGCTTTGAACTCTCGAATTCAAAACAAAGTCAGGCTGAGGGACTATAGACCTTCCCTTGAAGAATGAGCCGTTTTGTTTCCGGTCGATTTTAGGAAAGTACGCTTCCGCAATGTTCCACTGGAATTCAAGCTATGAGTCTAGCCAAGGGACATTACGAGCAGATGGTAGGTCGTTTCTTCCTACTGTAGAAATTGTATATTACTACTTTGAATACTTAAAGGCATATACAGGATGAGAGTCCTGAATGGACGACTAGCTCTATGCAATGCGGAATTGCAGGGATGATGAGAAATGAAATTAGGAAGAAGGCCCGGTAGACGCGACCTTTGAATTTCCCATGACCCTTTTGACTTGCTTCGTCCGTATTCAGCTGGCTGCGATTAGCATGGCCTCTCGATCCCTGCTTTCTTCGTTCCTCCAGCTCGACGCTCTTTCATATTTCGTTTTTCCTGTATAAGTCCTTTTTCTTACTGTTCAAACTCTTCAAGGGTTATGGGACGTGTGCATACTCTCGATTCAGGGTCCACATACTCACAGCTATTTTCCTATGCTGGCGTCACCTCTGCTTCTCGGATCCCTGGTGTTGTAATAATGATGAGTCGATCTGGACACAGTCAACACAGATTTGAATAACGAAGTTCTTTAATTTTGTCTTCTCGATCCTAGCCATTCAGCCTATAGCTTTGTCATTGACTCAAAGCAATCTACCCAAACCCGAACTCAATCTAGAACAGCTCAAGCAACCTCTTCAGATACCAGGTCAGCCAATGCTCCAACACGTCTATGGCTACATCCTTTTCGGGTGTTCCATCTACCTCATTCGTTTCTCAAGCGGAAGGTACCTCCACTCTTCCAGAAAGCGCTTCTACGACTTCCGCTTCGACTGCCAATGAGGTTTAGTTTAACGTTGTTGAGACTACTTTGCTGGAATTTGGTTGTATTCCGAGCTATATAATCGCAGTCCATGCAGTGGGGTCCCCAGCTACGATAATCATGTTACTAGGCTCAAATCCGGCTTCATGAATGAGATAATGGTAACCTGCTAGGTAGATGATAGTCGTAGTAGAGAATGCATTGATGGGATTTAGAAAAGGCTGAGTAGTATTTCATGGCAAATACTGGACATATGAGAGAAAGCTTTCGCAAGTCCGTTTGTTCGAAAACAAGGAGGGAGTTCCCTTCGGAGCCGAAGAAATCAAATTAGCAGATGGATGAGTATCGTAATATAGATATTATATGATGATCGCAGAACTGAAAGCCTCCTCTATACGTATAAGTATGACCATTTCAAAGAATGTTCTAGATAATTCACCATGTAGCTTTACGACTAGCTTCGAGTCTATGCCTGATATCCTCCTTTCTACTAACAAAATACCCTCCTGTACATTGTTAGTCTCAAACTGATACGATCAGTCTCTCGTCCAGCCGTTGCACACACACATCGTTCCTTACCATAGTCAATTGGCTTGACCAAAAAGGTTCGTGTGAGAGTCCAAGGTCCCCTGGACCCACAATGAAGAAAGCAGGTTAAGAAGCATTCAATTGAACAATCGAGCGAGCCACAAAAGTGATAAAAAGAAGAAAGACCCTTGAGAGGTTAGTGCTGGAAGGAAGAAGTCAATCATCGAAAGCTGTCGAGCAAATAAGATTTCAAGGAACACTGCTGACCCTGTGTGCTAGTATAAGCTCGGTGATCGGTCATGGTGTTGACGTTCGCGTGCTACGCCCAAAATGTTGTGTGTCTAAGCTTTCCCCTCATCAGGAAAAAATAATTTGCTACGGCAGGGACCACTCAAAATATCTGGAGCTATCTATAATACTGCCAAGCTATGGAGCCTCTTGGGCAATTACGTAGCACCGGTATCAATGGGGTGTTGATATGTAGACCAGGCGTAGGCTTGGTTAAGCTGCACAGATTTTATATAGCCCAAGTATTAACAGTTATTAATTGTGTAGCATTCAGTATCACTCAGGATCAATAATACTATTGACAAAAAATCCAGTAAAAAATGCATGATTGCTTACTATAGTATCTCTTCCAACTGCAACTGCCATTGATCGTGGCTACAAACGAGCCTGCAGAGTCAAAATAACTAAACACAATAAATACAGGCACGTGACCAGATTACCAAGCTCGCAATCAAATTCTTTCTAAGTCCCACTGTCATTATGAACGGCGAACTTTGCAGCAGCTTTTCCTCAACAACGACACGGTAGAAAAATCCAAAAATGCGTACTTAGCAAGAATAAGTAGAACTAATCTCCAAATTACTCCTTTTCATGTGTATTTGCATTTCCGTACTTACCCAGTATAGTCTGTATAAGTAGTGTACTTACTTAAGTCAGGAGACTCTTTTGCACAATCTTGCTCTATTCTAAAATAGTAATTAAAAAAGTATGAGGAAATAGGCCCTAGTTCTACAGCGTTGAGGTCTTCACATATTAAGTCTATGTAACTCCGACGAGTCATGATCGGCAACTGTATCATGTGACTGAAGGTTTTTATTTGTTTGCCGAAATGCCACGTCTCTTGTCTTCCTTCCTCCATCATCTTCGCTGCCCAATACCCTGGACCTCGTCAACAAATCTCAAGTTTCTTTTGAAGGTATGTTGTTTTATTCTCTCTTTCTGGATTTCGGCTCATCCATTTTTGACCTTGTCTAGCTGAAGAGATTTGCATAGGTGTATGAGTACGGTGAGTTCTTTTTATTGCTCGGTTGTAAGTAGTCCACTGATAGTATAAGTAGACACAACAGCTTGATCCCCACAGGTCAAAACATCTCGAATGGGTCACATGGGCAATACAGGTGCTGAGGAAGGTCGAGGGAGAACAGGAGACAACGATGGTAGTAATGCCCGGCCCTGGACCCAATTCGAATAGTTTCGTAGTTTCTAGTCATATACCACTATGTTCATATATGTAATAAGTACATAATACATCATTTTGTTTGCATTTTTCGTTATACGTGCTCGAGAATTTTGATATTTAAGCTCTAGTCTCTACTTAAAATCCATAGGCTACATGAAATAAGCCTCGATACTGGTAGATACAGAAATATCAGCTATGGATACAGAAGGCTATTGAGTAATGTGAAGGAGCTATGGAGCGCTATAGTATTGCCTGATAGAGGGGGACGTTCCTACGCAGCTATCATTGCTACTGGGGATATCACATGCTCTGTAGATACTTCCATTTTTTCCTGATGCTGTTCGTGTTCTCCGGTCAGCTTCAGACTGCACTATCAGTTCTCATATGAGTCACATCGCCCCTGCTCTTTTCATGATGGAGTTTGTGTCCGTTTTGCTAATGATCCCTCTTCAGTACCAACGCAACCAATGTACATGGCCCGAAACTACGGTTTTATCCGGATACATCAGTAAACTCACAGCTCGCAATGCTGAGATATTGGAGCTGTATAATCAAATGATGGTCCATCCGGAGCGTATGTTGCTCACTCAAAGAAAAATGGAGATGATTCCAGTGTCGTTCACGTGTTGACGTGTGGTGTTGCAACAGGAGGAGTTGTAGAACCATGCCGAGCTAGCACTCGAGTCGCCTTGCAAATTCTAGGGTACGTTTGAACAGTCGCAATTGGATAAAGGCTGGCCGCAGTTCCGAGTTCTTTACGTTTCAAATTGATGGTTAGGATGATGATTGCAAAACTCATAAGTGAGAGAACGAAATATGTTACGAGGGACTTCGGAGACAACTTGGGAATTCGATCTGAAGTGAAATGATAAAGAGACCAAGTGGGAGTATGTGAGTATGTTTAATTTAACGTTAACGTCAATTTTTACATAAAATCTGAAAACTTCAATATGCAATCGTTCTCAGAAGGTCTGTTTTGGCACAAAGAACCTTTTTAGATTCTCATCCAAATAATGATTCATAACGTCGTGATAACCCCGAGATCAGCTCTCAGATAACCCTTGATTCATCCGCGTTCAAAATTAACGTCACAAAGAAGTTTATCGTTTCCAGGAGCGATTCAGCGGTCACGTCTGGTCGATCCATTGCACCGAACGGCCATTCAATCAACGGAGTAAATAATAAGTGAGGGATAAAATAAGAGATAAAACATCACGTACGTTCATTAACCGTATGAGCCCCGGATAGAGCATTTTTATCACTTCCTTGATTGTGATGGTTATATCGGAAGATGTGTGGAGTGAGTTTCCAATAGTATTTCGTATCTGGAAATTTCCAAGGGTATCAATCATATGAAGACATTCTACAAACCTATTTTTTGAGAGGTGATGAGAACGTACCAGTATTTCCAGTAGGCATGCCCGGTGCCACAATGATATCGAGCTGTTTGTTTAGTACATTCTCCGCACCTTCAGTTAAACTTCGATGAGCGCGATATACTCCCTTAATTGTTCCGGACAGGAATTCGTACGGTGCCGCCTGCCCCCACATAATAGGTGTAACAGGGGCGGGGTTCAGCCCACCTCCGGAGGTGAGCCTTAGGGTACCAGCTGAGGGACATGTTGAAGAGGGACCGAGCGTCTGACCAAAAGCATCGTAAGTGAGGTTAAAGTGCTCAGCGAGGGGAAGGAATAAGGTGGCATCATGTGCGTGGGTTTGGGATACAGAACTGGAATTAAGAATTGAATCAGAGTGAGTACGCGCGTTTAGTCTGCGGTCACAAATCAAGGTGTTGGAGACATTTACCTGGTAACTGCAATCCGGTGATTAACGATTGCCATTGCTTGTTCAGGTAGAGCGTTGGACTTGATTCCGCCATGAACAATGTCAATCGCTTGTGTAGTTCCTATTAGGCTTTTGTAAAGCTGTTTTGGAGGAAGTGATCAGCCCGATTCGAATCAGTACTGGCATGAAATTGAGAATAGTAGGATATACCTTGTTCTCAAACAAAATCTTCTCGACCTGTCTCAAAGCCTCATCACTTTTGACACTATCAAGAATCTTTCCTCTCAAGTCTTCCGATAAGTTTCTTGCATGGGCCGCGAGGCAGAGGAAAAGTCCATATGTCGGTGTTGTGCGATCCTAGAAATTGGACATGTCAAAGCCACAGATAAGAGCAATATGAATAACTTACGATGTGACTCTCGAATGGGGTATTCTCCATGTGCACCAAGAGAGCAGAAAGAATGCCTATACTCTAAATGCTTGTGATCATAATTGCAGACGTCGCGGGCGGTGTGAGATTTTGATTATAGTCAATCAACAAAATTTCGAGCCAGACTCCAGACAAATGGTAGAACATCAAAATGGATACTTGTACATACCGTATGATCAGGCGGAACACTCGAATGTCCACCAGGTGTCGATACCTCGATGTTGACATTTGTCGAGCCTTTTTCTGCAACACCAGGGGTAGCGAAAGCTGTTCCATATGATTGGGAAAAGCCACCTGCACGTGAGAACGAAGATAAGAAACGGAAGGGAAAACAAAAACGAAAAAGGCTCACCGCCTTCATCAATAACAAACGAAAACGAATCTTCTCCGTAGATTTCAAGGAGGTGCTCGGCGATTTTACCTGCTCCCTAGCCCAGTCCGAAGTCAATTTACGTTGAATTTGGGGTCGGGAAAACCACAGCGCTTTGGTTAGGGCCCACTTTGCAAATACCGGAGTTGAGGTATATGTATGAAAATACTTACGCGGCTCCCACCTCCCTCTTCATCAAAGCCAAACTGGACAAGGACAGTTCGAGTGGGCTTGAATCCTTTTGAGAGAAGAATTTCTATCGCAGAGCTGTTGTACGTTACGTGAGTACATCAATGGGCTTTATAGAAGTCAATAAAAGCGCTTACATAGTCCCAATTAATGCACTCTTATCATCCAACGAACCTCTCCCCCAGATGTTTGTGCCTTTTCAACGTATTGAAGTAATTAATTGGGACAGTACCAAAGAGAAGACTCATACCATCATAGAAACCGGAGTATGGAGGATGTTCCCATTCGGAGACGGTCTCAGGATTTACAGGGACAACGTCTGGTGGTAGAGTTTGACAACAGATATTCAGCCTCGAGTTACAATGGTTTCGAAAATGTAGCACAATTGGAGGAGTTGCATGGAAGTACAGACCGTAATGAGCCATCAAAAGGATAGGTTTCAGAGAAGGGTCAGAGCCGTGCCAGGTATACACAAGGCCGTAGGTATTGACTTTTTCGAGATTCAAGATAGAATGGCTATATCCGAGTGCATTTATCCATGCATCGAGAGCAAGGATTTAAGTGGAAGGAGGGACAAATATGGTATCAAGGAAACGTACACGAGAGGAAAAGTTTTCTCCAAGTACTTGTGAAAAAGTGCACGATTCTCCCAACGCGAATCTTCACCAATAGGACCCATATCATCGAATGTTTCCGTGCTGTATCAAGTAGGGATCACTGTTTTAAAAAAGTCACGTAGTCGGTCAGTAGGGTTAGAAGACGTACGCGACATTAATAGCTCCACCTAACCACTCTATCGCTTTCACCTTGAATTCCTCTGCACCTATATCCCTCTCAATCTCTTCCCAAAGGTCTCGAGCAGCGGAAGGGATAAGAGGAGTAGGTTGCGGGCATATTTCCCGTGCTAGCTGTTCATTTAAGAGAATACCGGATGAATGGTACGCGTCATAGGTTTCTTGAAATTGAACTGCAAAGTAGTAGGCGGCTGTAAGAACCAGGCAGGTAAGTCCCAAGCGAAGCAACACTCGAGAGTGAGCCTTAAGGGGATGGGGGGAAGGGGAGAAGAACTGCTCAGTTTCGGTACCCATGGCAGGTTGTGAGAGCAAGAAAGAAAGGATGGACCATGGTGGTTTCGTGTACTAAAGATAAGATCACGCGATATGATGTGATTTTGTACTTATTAATATATCTTATCCCCACTACCAGGACTGGCTGAGCTGTTTGCTTCAAAAGTTTCTTTTGTCATGAGCATAAGAAGCAAGGTATAGTAAAAAATCTTAGTAGTCATCCAATAAAAAGAAGTGTTGTTGTCGAGCATGCCAAAAAGAGATTAAAGTTATAGTAGGATAAGTGCGAGTTCTAAAAGTCAGCCTCACAACAGTTCAAGCAAAAGAGATCTCAATTGCGCCTCGCTCGTAATGCGTGTTGTAACGTGGCGTCAGAGGCCATACCTTCGTAAGGTAATACCTTTTCTTTAGTATATGAGTACCTTCTTGATGGACCACAACGCCCACAACAGCGTCTCTTGAGGAGTTATCCATCACGGGAGAAAGACTCTTCATCACGGGCTTAAAACAGTTTCCCAACAAATTTGACTAGTTTGAGAAACTTCAATCAATTCAACTGCAGTAGCTCCCAGACTACGAACGGTCATTTCGCGGCAACTCCATAAACGTATGTTTACCGCAGTCATATCAGTGAACATACTAAGAACACGGGTCTTGATTTTGGTGCGCGGTGATACCTTTTTTGCCTATATGAAGATGGTCATTCTAACAACTTTGATTTCCTTTTATCGCTGGCTTGGCCAAAGTCCTGTACATGAGCTGTGCGTTAACTTGTTCATCACGACCGGAATTTCCTTTCTTTGCAGCGGGGAATGCAGTTTGTTCGATGGGAATCTTTTGCTAGGTAAGTTGCTTTGACTTTTATACCTGTACTCATCAATTTTATGCACAGTTTGCATTCATTTCCTTCCCGACTCCAACACACGAGTTGATGTCAAAATTTCGGGGTTTACTGCATTGGCATTAGGCGCCCCAGTGCGGCTCATGATAAATAGTCTGAGTACAGTTAGAGTAGACCAGTCCCTCCGGAGCCTATCCCACTGTCAATCCAGCTTTCCCAAATGTCATCGTACAGCGATCTCACCTCTCTCTTCAAAAGTCTATCACTTCCTTCAGATACACCATCCAAACAATCTAGCTCTTTTACACTTTGTAAAGACAATGACTCAGTGAGAACAGCAATTGATACACTGAGCTCTTATTCCACTATCGTTCTCGACTGCGAAGGATCAAGTCTAGGTAATCAAGGTGGACGTCTATCCCTAGTTTGCCTACGAACAATCCCCACCGTTTCCTCCGGTCCCAATAGTACAGCTCGTACATTCGTATTCGACGCTGTATCGCTCTCCAAAGAAGAATTACAGCCCTTGTTGGACGATGTCATCGGATCGGATGCAATCCAAAAAGTCGTGTTCGATGGTCGAATGGATTATTCCGCTTTTTTTTTCGAGTATGATACTCGGATCAGAAATATTCTCGACCTTCAGTTGGCTGATCTACAGTCTCGTACCTTGCGTGGAGAAAGCAAAATGAGCCAGACAAACAGGCTCACAGGATATTTGTTGCGCAGTGAAGTGAATGCGGGAAGACATGTGAGATACGGACATGTTCAGATGATTGGAGGGATTTCGAGATGTTTGAAGGATCATAACCTTTTGGTCCAAGACAAAGCTCATCGTAAGTAAACACATACATTCTTTCTTTCCTTGAGATCTACGTACTGATCAATTGTAATGGTCTCCAAAAGTTGATCATTTACGATGGCTGGAGCGTCCTCTTCCTACACACTACCTCTCTTACGCTGCTCACGACGTCTATATTATAAGCGTCATCTACGAGCATTTTCTCAAAAGAGGCTACCTAAACAACTCTGACACTCTTGCGGCTCAGAGTACTCGATATGCCAGTATTTGGGAGAACGATCAACCACGTGAAGAAGATATATATCGACGAAACCCTCTTTTGCCTCTAGAAATCTTGTCTGTCCCCACTGGGACTGGTGCTACGGACAGAATTTGCGATGGATGTAATAGAAAATTGACGAGAAGTTCTTTTCAGGGTATAAATGGCACTAAATGCTGGGTTTGTATGACTGTGGATGTCAGTGAAAATTCCAAAGAAGAAAGAGCCAGATTCAGAGGTGGAAATCGGAGGAGGAACTGATTCAATAAAGGAATGGAATTAGGGTAAAGAATTTGGTGAACATTGGCATGTATGTGTATGGCGAATATAGTGTCAAAAGATTGACCTTGTCTTCTTACTTTATTCTTACTTTTCTTGTTGGCTTTTTTAATTCTCAATGTACAACCAATCGCATTATTTTGGCCTTCTATATAACGCACTCTAATTTAAGAGGGCAAGAATAACAAAAAACGCGTGCGTAAATTTCTGACACTATATTTGCCATAAATATACAAACTGTCGACTGTCTACTCAAGCACAGTTTCATCAACTAGCTCTCAGAAATACAGAAAGAACACAGTATATATGTATAGGAGGAATTCGACTCGTATGAGATTACGAGGCCGATATTATGAGGACTTGTTCGTCCTTACTTGGCTGGACTCGCAGAAGTGACGGTACTACTTTCTATATTAGTCAATTTGGTATAAGTATCATCAATGGTCATCGGAGTCTTATACTACCTGTAGTACTCGACTTTGTTATTACCAGCGCTTGAAGCCTCGTAATCACCCCGGATTCTTTCATGCACGAAGTTACAATGTTGCGTGCTTATCGCACTAAGTACACTGGATGTCTCCTAGTCCAAACCAATTCCTTGCAAATCTGTGTCACTGCCGGGTGCCCGTCTTATTCACTTTCCTCCTGATATCCCGTACTTCGAGTGTGGGGACTCGGCATCTGAGTCCATAATGATATAGTCAAAGTTATAAATAGTATTTTTTGTTCCTCTTAGTGACTCTGCTTCATATAACATAATAAATCTGATCACTCGATGAGTCTACATGCTATTTGATAGATCAGATATATCTTTCTCGCTGACTACATTGTACAACATCTAAGTCCACAACGTTTTTTCTTATTTATCTGAAGAGTACTGCATTTTTGAAGAGCTGAAGTGTAAATGATAAGTCATGTTTCAATAAGACTAGGTCGAAAGGGACAGACGTAGACACTCACCATGCGACTCAAAGTACAATGGCATCAGCCTCGACTTCGATCTTCATATGTTCTCCTGCGAAGTGAACGCCCAGAATCATAATGGCAGCAGGAGCGAAGTCATCGGGGAACGTCTCCTTGTAAGCCTTGACAGCCTCATGTCCACACTCCTTGGTCGTCGCATACAACCTGAGGCGAGTGATGTCCGTCTTTTGACCGCCCAACCCCTCCACAGATTTGATGATCGTCTCTAAAATGAGCTTTGTTTGTTCGTAGGCACTTTCGTGGTGCATCATTTCACCGGTCTCGGGGTGCACTGATGTAGTGCCTGCGACCTGGATGAAGGGACCCTTTCGAACAGCACGGCTGAATCCCAAGTTTTTCTCCCATGGGCTTTCGGTTTTGTAGTAGCGGCAGGAGTGAGCTTCGACTGTGTGAGGCATGATGAAGGGATGGGTTGTTGTTAGAAGGAAAATGTGGGGAATCCCTTCGTTATTATACGAAATATGAAACACGAGTTCAGCAGTGAGACAAGAGACGGGTTACAATGAGCTGATTTGCGGCTGATAACAGAAGAAGTTCTGGTCACACAAACTTCTAACGTCTTCTGTACACTTTGATTCACTGTCAGCAGGTTCCTGGTTGTAATACATTTTGAGAATTTTAGAAACCGATCGGGCGTACCGAAAATTCTCAGGTATCTAGGACCAAAAGGCTTTACCTTCTCTCGGTTCTAGAAAATACAGTCTACTAGGAGAGCGACGAATGCATGTGTGAAGCCCTCGGAGGGTCATCTACGCATCTATCTCAGTATGTGCTCCGATTGTGAAGGATCTGTGGTTTCGTTGTTCAGTTGGAATTGGTTGATTGAGGTGAATCCCACTCAGTGTCCTTTCTTGCACTCAACTCCTTGCAGCCCCTTGGAGCTCCCCATGACAAAGGTCCCGAAGAACAACTCAATTGGACAGGGCCACGATGCCGCCGGCCAGCTGTGTATAATTAAAGTGTATTCAGATCCGGGATCGAGGATTCACGGATGTACGGTTACACCTTGTCCAGTTCTATATGCGGATACACGCTTGTAAAAGCATGGATACCTGGGGTCGTTGATCTTTGTTCACCGAACAGACAGTGGCGGTCTCTTCTCTCGTCTCTCCAAGGGCCAATCCCGATATATTGAATCAATATGATCTCTGATGAAGTTGAACGAGTGTCGCAAGGCCTGAGGCCCATCAACTGTTACCAAGCCGAGACTTCCGATCCAAATAAGACCACATTGGTGACGAAGTCGGCCTCGTTAAGCTTTGGTCGGGTCTTCAAGCGCCCAAGTACAAATTTGAATCCACGCCTGAGATAGTTCTCCCGGAGCATCAATCACTATACCTGGCCGCCGTTTCACCCTTCTATGATTAGGATTTATGAACTTACTCCGACAATCAGCGATGAACGAGGACTACTCCACCGCAAAGAATCGATAAATTGGATTGTTATCATTTTCATGTATACGCCCGCCGTTCATATCTATTTCAGTTCCATATTTTTGGGCTCACCTAAAGTCCACGGGGAAACAAAGGTCAGGTAAACCAACCTAAATATCTGAGTCTGCCCAGAATTTGGCTAGACTGTGTCCCGGGAAGGGGCCGCCCAGGCGTGAAAGTCTTGGCCTCAAGTATATGAAACGTTCTCTGCCATGGATCTCTGGATCGGCTTTCGAGTTTGACTAGACTGTGTCCATTGGCAGGGAAAGATGCCCTGTCCTCGAGAACTATTTTTCCCTTAGGAAAGCAGTCATTTCGAATCCAATTTCAAATTTCAAACTTCAATGTTTCGCCACATTCTGGGAGTCTTGTAGTAAGCACTATAGGGATCAAATAAATTGAATTCAAAAAGTTTAACCTAAGTGTCAGACTACAGCTATACGGAAAAACGCAATCACATTTCACGGCATACGGTATGTATCCCTTCAAATCATTCGTAAAGTATATGTACACACAGATTATATCCACATCGTGAAACTCGTATTTTTTGAAGTAAGAGAGAAAAGTTTTCTATTGTCCAAATCCATATCCAATACTGATAGGTATCACTACGCACTTAGACTTTTTCGGTGAACTTGGCGAGCCACTACTTGAATAACCGCTGCAGCACCAAGGAGAACACCAGAGAAGACAATACCCTTCCACCAATCTAGGTTACTGCCAATGATTGCACCAGCGACAGGTGAACCAATGAGAGATGAGATAGCCACAGGGGCCATGGCTACACCAACGAGTTTACCTCTGTCCGCTTGTGAGGGCATGAGGGCGGTAATAGTAGGAGTAAATAATGAAGTCATTGCTCCGAAAACGAAACCGTATCTGTTTTTTTTTTGCAAGTGAAGTCATTAGTAATTGTTCGAGAAGTCAAACAAAAGGGAACTTACAAGATACAGAAAACGACGAGACCGGCAGGGTGATTTGCACCAAACATGATAAAGATGCTTCCAGCTGGAATTTAAAAAAGTAATCAGCACTGAGGAAAAGAAAATCAACCTTCGTTGTTGCAAAAACTGACCTCCTAATGCCTCAAACACAATGAAAGTTCCAACAGCCCCATATTTATCAGCGAAGTAACTTGGAATAACACGACCGAGAGCAGTACAGAAACTCATGATGGCCACAGAGTAGAACACGAATCCCGAGGCCAGATGATGGGTGTCCGCAAACAACTGGATATAGAAAAGAGGGAATAGACCGCCCAATTGACCCAGAGACCCCGAAGCAAGTGTTAATAGGTACGATGGGCTGGAAAGGCTGGTGTTTCCGACAACAGCGGCCTTCTTTGCAGGTGGTGGAACGGTGATAAAAGCGTTCCCGATCGCCAATAGACCCAAGGAAAGGAAAGCGACAGCTCTGACGGCCCAGGGGAAGCCGATTTTAGGAATAAGCTGGTTCAACATGACTGGTAGAGTCTCGTCAGCGCTGTCTTCACCGTGTTTGATGGTATGTTTTTGACTTACTGGAGAAAATGACTCCTCCGAATGAGCCACTGGAAATAACTATTCCCTGTGTCATCAAGTTAGATGCGAGTAAGGCGAGAGACTTTTAAGTTTACTTGCCATCGCAATAGCTTGTCTCCCCGGGAAATGGTTGGCTGCCGTTACCAAAGCTGGAACGTAGCACAATCCTACACCAATACCCATACCGAAACCTTGGGAAAGGAATACTTGATAGTATTGACCAGCATGAGTTAGGGAAAGCATAAAGAAACTAGTAGAAATGTGAGACGGCGTTTCTGGATCAGATTGTACGTTCATACCAGACTAGATAAATTATAGTTCCAACTAGGAAAACGATCCTGGTGTGTCCCATATCACAACTGTTCATCGTTGAATGTGAGTACAAGAAAAATGAAGGAACCAAAGCAGCTGGCTTACAGTTTTCCACCAACGGCTCCTAAACCCAATTGCAGCAGAATCTCGAAACCTCCTATCCAACTGATTCGGGAAGCTGACGAGTTTGTCAAGAACTCAGAGACATAAAAGTCTTGGAAGACACCGAACGAGTTGACTGATGCAACTGTGCTAAATTGAATGAAAAAGCAGCCCATAACTAATAAAAAACGAGTAAGATTACTGTTCATACTCTTGTTCTAAAGGAGACAACTATACCTGTTAACCATGCTTTTGCTGCTCCCGCCGGGTATGGTGAAGTAGCGGGCTCATCTAACTCTTTCGTCGGTGTAGCGGCAGTAGTCACTTGACCGCTGGAGAGTCCGTTCTCGACGTGGTTGTCACTGGAGGTTTTCTCGTGGTGGTGGTGGTCCGTCGACATGGTGGTTACTGACAGAGGTGAAGAGGTGGGAAAACGAAGATTTTTATACAAGGTGGTCGACCGTTCAAAAAATTGAACGCGAACAACTTACTCAGCCCCCGATTAACTGGCTGTACGGTTATACCGCGCTGTCTGGTAGTACGGTTATACCTCGCTGACAAAGCAAATGATCGAGATTCATGGTCTATTCGAAGGGCGCAGAACGGTCGAGTTGTTGAACAGATCGTAAAGCCGAACGTAAGATTGTGATCCTACCGAGGCCATTAATTTTTGATCCCATCACCGCCGGGTCGGGTATGACATAACCCTTTCTCCTGACCCTACCGGAATTTACCAGTACATCAGAGGTGCTGCGAATTGCTCGCTCCAATCCCGTTTTTACATGTACAAACTAGTTATTTTTACTTATCCGAAACAACCGTTGTCCCCCTTCTAGCCACGGAGACCAACTACTTTCTGACGGATTTCTGATGTTGGATAATTTCCGTGTGATGTTCTCATGTCAGGTCCTGGTCTAGTTAACTATCGATCATGGCTTTCAAAGGTTTTAGATGTTCATTCCGATGTTGGCGGGCACATGTTCGACGGAAAGGGTTTTGGTCGTTGATGAGCCGAAGACAAGTATCAAAATAGAATCCTAATATAATATTACAGTATGTGTGCATAACAACTGTGAATCCGAGAGTAAGAACGATATCCACAGTTGTCGGATGCATCCCCACATTTTTGTAAGCTCTATCACTGATTGGCGAGAGCACAGCCCCAACCCAGAAAGGAAAGTGACATCAGTATGTAATAAAATATTCACACACACACGTGCATTGTTTGGTGGTCACTGGGTATGTCGCGCCATGCTTCTCTTGGATTGCGTTACCCCTAGTTGCGCCATGATAACCATGGATTGCGCTACATTTTGAAAACAATATTTAAAGAACCGGTCTAGGTCTGGAAATAAGTTGCTCTTCCCACTGTCTCGCAAGACCACTAACATCACAAGTTACAACTTTGTTCTCGGTCCACTTCCGAAACCTTCTCATATGCATGTTCTAGTGCCGAAACTCCATCAAGCTGGTTCTATGTTTCCTCTCAAAAATTAGGGTTCAACACAGTAAATCTCGTACAACAGGGGTGTCAAACAGGGATTGGAATATAAATGGAGCAAAAAAGAGGAGGGGAGCAGATCATACTGTGAACATACTGTGCGGAAACAATGCGTTAATGGGAAGGAGTGAGAAGTATGGGAAACATCATGGATGCACCGGGTTTCAAGGACATAATCTTTTCTGGTACGTCCCTTTTAGTGCTGTTCAATACCTTGACTTGAGCCAAGAATATTTGTGATTGAGACTTGGCCGTGGGCAATCCACATCGGTACAATGTGTAACGTTTCAATGTGCGGAGCATTGAACAAGTTTACATTGAACCTCCTAGGTTTCTAATATTGGAAACTGTTCATTGTACCGCGGGGTGGAAGTGGTTACAAAGATATTATTGAATTTTATTGGAATGGAACTGCACCGACGGAACAAAATAACCCGAGGTAGTAAGCCGTCACTAGCGGGTGAGCGTAGATGATTATACGACCTTACTGCGATAAGCTTTATGTGGAATCAAGACCATCAGGAGAGCTACACGGAATTTAAGTGGCCCAGATCCACTTGCAGTATGAGGAGCTCTAGTCATCCAGGCAGCAATCAATCTAACATGAGACGGATACTGACTCAGACGAAAATGGCACGAACTGAGCCATACCATCGTTTGACAGGTCTTCGGTAAGAAAAGGGTAGTGTGTCAAAGCTGTACTTGCCAAAAGTCAGTGTTTCCGAGTCATGACCAATATCATGCCAAGAAGAGTGATTGGGAATTTTTTTATATTAAATGTCACTGGCAAGTGGATACTTAGCAGTACTGAAAAGAAAACAATGAATTCGAAATGGCACACTCAAATAATTATATCAATCAAGTATTTCTTCTGAGAAGCTCGCTATTTGAGTATGCTTAATGTAAAGATGAAATGGCCTTCAGGGTACAATCAAGTCGTTGTCTAAGTGTCTCGTTGCGATGATATTCTCGGAACCGTTCTGCCATGTACAACAACAATTCTATTTTCGAGATATTTTTAAGTTAATAATATCAATCTGTCTATGTACATTTAATAACATAGATAATTTTATTGTAGACTCTATCGAAGTTACAGCTCACATGCCCGGAGTGTCTGAAATTCTGTAAGTAATTTTTTCGGCGCTGACCTACAAGTTCATTCGTTGTTAGTAGATCGTTCGCAAAAATTTATCGCAATAGAATTGAACTGTACCTTTCCATCCTGCATATACTTAAGACCTTCTTGCACACTCGCTAGGCCATTCGGGTAGAGTTTGACGGGCAAAGGGGTAAATTTACCCGTGTTGAGGACTGCTGTGACAAGAGAAGCAGCCCAGGTACCGAAGGCTTTGTCTTCATTGCGAGGATTGTATACCTTAGGGAATTTATACGGCTAAACAGGGTCTTAGCGTCAGCAACAGGGTCGAAATCATCTGATTGGGTTACTTACCTCCGCCAGTAAGTCGTAAGCAAGAGTGAACTTGAGTTTGACGCCGTCTCGCAATTTGTAGGGGCAAGGAAGAGTGCAAGAGATTATTCCACCCTCTTCGCTAAGTGCATCGCTAATCTTTTGGAAAGAATTCTTCTCGCTGATGCAGTCGACGGCGTTCTTGAGCTTGTTGTTGGTGAGGGCACGGATCTTCTCTGAAACTTGATCATCATTGTAATCAAAGCATACATCGGCACCGAGAGTTTTGAGTCGATCCCAATGCTTGGGAGAAGCAGTCGTGATAACCTTCATCCCAGCAAGCTTGGCGAATTGAATAACGTAGTGACCGGTAGCCGTCGCACCTGACCAAACCAAAAGAGGGGTCTGTGGCGATGAGCTGTTTTCAAAAGGCTTGGGAAGCTTTTGAGACTGCCACAAAGTCTGACAGGTTGTCATCGTGCTGACACCAAGTTGAGCAGCGTTCTCGAAAGACCAACTGTCTGGGAGTCGAATCAAAGAGTGGACCGGAGAAACGAGATATTCAGAGAAAGCGCCGTTCTCAGTAAGAGCTATAAAAACACGTGAATAAGTATAGAATCTGTTGACGTTGATCGAAAGTACATACATCCATGAAGGACTCCAGCAACGCGTTCGCCGACTTTGTACTCTTGTGGGTTGACTCCGGGACCCAGCTGGTCGATCGTACCAGCGAAATCAGTGCCAACGACTGCACCAACGATACGAGCGAGTTTGATGGTTTTCCCTAAAAAGAACCAGTAAGGAAGATGCTTCTTCGGTAGAAGCTACACGAAGCGACATACAATCAGTGGGGTTCTGTGCGACTGTGGCAACTTTGATTAGAACCTGTCCCTCATGAGGTACAGGAATCTCAGTGTCGCGCAACTGAACACGAGCTCCAGCAACAGTAAAGACGGCTTTCATGGTAGGATAGGAATTGGGGGATGAAGTGGGTTTGATTTCTTCGTCACCCCCGAACTTTTGCTTTAATGTGTGTTCTGGAAAAAGTCAATGAAGTGACTTTGGGACAACATAGCAAGTTTTTACAAACATCCTTGATTCGTTTAGATTTTCACTCAGCTTTACGGGATGCCTGCGCTTGTTTGTTCCGTTTGTAAGACTGAATCGGGCCTGAATCTAAATGTTACGATGGTGAAAAATTATATTTCAGGCACATCAGAGTTTTCAAAAACCCCACTTTTGAGGTTTATATTGTTCAATCACACATCTCATCACTCAAGCATGTCAACTTGAGACATGATTAACAGACCGCATCGCTCATATCAAATACTAGTAGAGACTCTAGTTAGACGGTTTTTGTCCGTCCGATTAGTTGGTTATTTAGGATCTATACAATCGGAAACAGCTACCTTTATTATAACTTCGGTCCTAATTCAAAGACTTGGAAAGGTATACTTTGTCTATACAACTATGCAATGAAATTTCAATGTAAAGATGGGGTCCAAACAAAAATTCAACCGCCCCGCTAGACACAAACTATTTCTGGCCAAGTCTGGCGCTGTATGAAAACATATTTTTACTATTAACAGGAAGTACAGAAAAACTCTCTAGCCGTCAAAAAAGATTCAGTCTTACTCAAGCGTCGCTGAGAGCGGATTCACATACCCGACGCGCTGTAGATATCTTATCCGCTTCACTCGGGATCAAAGTACGGCACACACCGACCGAGAATCCAACAGTGCCAACCTCGAACCGGCCAGCCCAATGACGTTATGAGCGCCAGGCCTTGCCGACGGTAGAATTACTACGTTTGAACCGAACGTCTGTACGTGGCCACCGTGCGTGTAGTCGTGCACTATGTAGCTCTATATCTGTTAGTGTCCCGCTTACTCACCAGGTTTGTGTTTTTCAAAAAACAGTATATCCACATTCCTGAAATATGTAATGCATATACTGAACATTGATGCAAATCTGGAACTGACCACTATTTTGGTCACTCTAGATGCATCGGAGATTGTCGTTTTTTCTTCTTGTGGCTATAGGCTTATTGATTGGTCAGTATCAAAAATGTTTCCCGAAATAACCTGTGATTCAAATGCGGGTAATTCGAGTAACTGGATCCGATTCAGACAGGGGAGGACTTTGAGCTATAATTTTGTATTCACTTTAGTTTTTACCAGCCATCGTTCACACGGAATACCACTCAGTAATAATGGAGAGAGCGGCAGGCTCGGATACAATGTCACTTTGCCTAGTTTCTAAAAATCCGATGGTCGAAAAATCGTTCAAGGCATCATTGGGTTATCGTCTCCAAGGGTGAATTTTGCAGTCTCATGCGTCAGTCAACCCCCCAAAGTTAATCCGTGGCAGCCGTGAACTATGTCCGCTTGAAGATTTGCGTATCGACGTTGATTTGAAGCCACTAAACTGTAGATCTAGAACTGTTGACAGATTACGTAGTTATACGTGGGTTGCGCTTGGCCCCTTTGATGGCGAGCGGATCTGGAGCGGCGGGATACCATTAATACCTTTTGGTCTCGGAATTCCGTGAGCCTGGCGTGGTCGAACGTTTTATCTGGTGTCGTAAGATCCCCGCTCGTATGGTTACCTATTGATAGGTGCGAGGTCTTTTGATCATTGTTCAAGTCCATGACTTTCGCTAAAAAATTACATTCTAGGCACAGAATTGGATTAGCAAAACACAACTCGGGTTCGCCAGAATATGATGAGTACACAAATTTTTTTTCGCCGGTGTTACATCCAGGACAAGATGTCTCTTTTTTCATGAATGCACAGGTTGTGGATATTAGTGATATATTCGAAAAGCCATTTATAACCAACTGCGTTTTCGATAGAAAAAAAAAACAACCAACCATCCCCCACGCTTTTAGACTATGGCCACTGAACCGCTTGCTCCCATCGCTATTGTACGTGTGTCCACTGTCGTTCTGATCGTGGTCTATAGCACAGTCGCTAATGTTTAATCGCCATAGATCGGTATCTCTGCTGAGCTCCCTAGTGGAGACTATAGCGATGTAAACTTGGATTTTGAAACCTTCAAGCAGTTTCTTCATCAAAAGAAAGACTCTTATGGTCCATTCCCAACCGACAGATTCAACGTAGACGTGTAAGTAACAATTTCAAGCTCTCAATTCCTGGAACGAAAAAATGTAACAGACCCCCCCCCTCTTTTTCCCCCCCTTCCTTTCCTTTCTCTCTCGACGTTAACAACGCTAGATGGCGAGGCAAGAACCCTGGTCAAATCATCCCCGACACTGGTTCTTTCATGAAAGACCTGTCGATGTTTGACTGGTTCGAGTTTGGTATCAGTCTCAAAGACGCAAAAGGACTGGCTGTTGCTAGCCGTAGGCTTATCGAGAACTCGTTCCTCGCGCTTTGGGACTCTGGTATCCAATACAGAGGACGAAACGTCGGTTCTTACATGTCTGCTGTTGCTTTTGATGTTTTGTCCGTTGGTGAACATGTAAGAGAAATTGGACATCTTTTTTTTGCGTATCATTTACTTATTGAATTTTTTACTAGACTCCTTTGGACGCAACAGGAACCTTTGCTGGGGCATACACGATGGTCGCTAACAAAGTAGCCTACCATCTCGATCTCTGTGGACCTTCCATCCCAGTCGACACTGCTTGTAGTTCCACCGCTACAGCCACTCATCTCGCTGTCCAAGCTTTGAGGGCAGGGGAATGTGAAGCGGCGGTCGTCGGTGGATGTCAAGTTAATCCAAGGTTCGGGGTTTATGTTTTTTTTGACCGTTTTTTTTGATTGTGTGTACTAAATATATACGTATACTTGGTTTTGGTTTTAAGGTTTGCCGATGTCATCAACTATAGTCAAGGTGGTATTCTCGCTCCTGATGGGATGTGTAAACCCTTTGACGCAGGCGCCAATGGGTTAGTTGAATTCAATTATTTCTTATAAACATTTGACTGACGCAATTGAAATCTTATTCAGTTTCTCAAGAGGAGAAGGTGCCGTGGCAATCGTGCTCAAACCATTAGACAAAGCTGTCCAAGATGGAGATTTTATTTATGGAACTGTAAGTTATCGCCACTTGCCCGTCAATCAAAAAGTGTTTAATTTCCCATGCGCTAAATTTCAAATCGTTATATAGATTCTCGGAACGGGCATCAACGCCACAGGCAGTTCGGCACCTGTCTATGCGCCTCTCGCTAGTTCCCAAGAAGAAGCGATGAGAAAAGCGTATGCTGGGACTGGGAGATCGCCGAGCGAGGTTGATTTTATCGAGTTGCATGCTACTGGTGAGTACCCGAAAAATCTCCCCCCCCAAACAAAAAAACAAAAAAAGACTGATGATGGGTTGATGAATTTTTTGATGAAATGAATAGGAACGGCCGTTGGTGATCCTACCGAGGCTAATTGGGTTGGGAGGGCTTTTGCGAGGGACGATGAGCTGTTGATTGGGAGTGTGAAGGGGAATATTGGGTGAGTGTCTATCCCCAACATCGATTTGCACTTCACACAATCTCACTCGCTTTTTTTCTACAACTCAAAGTCACACCGAAATAACATCCTTCATGGCCTCACTCTGCAAAGTCGTTTACCTCTTCCAAGACAACATCGTACCCCCGAACGTCCATCTGCACACTCTGAACCCTCGTGTTAAATGGAAGGAGTACAAGTTGAGAGTTCCTACGGAGTCGGAGGAGATTAGGGCGAGGGATAAGACTGGGAATGGGAGGTTGTTGGTGTCGATGAATAGTTCGGGGATTGGGGGGAGTAATGCGCATGTTGTTTTGGAGAGTTGGAGACCCCCCCAAGGACAAATCCAAAAGAATAACAACAACAACAAGGAGAGAGGGGGGGTGGATCCGAAACTCCCGGTTCTTCTATTATCTGGAGCGTTGTCCGAGGGCACTACAGCTGCAGTTGCTAAACAACTCACTTCCCTCGTCGATGGAGACAATTCGAAGACACAACGACAAGAGTTGGCAGAGATCGCACTGGGTTATGGCCGACGCGGTATGCAAATGAATTGGAGGAGTTTTTCCGTGGTGTTGCCTGGAGCTACCCCGCAGTTTTCGGCACCGAGGTTTGTGCCTAGGAACAGGCCGGCGTTGGTTTATGTGTTGAGTGGGCAGGGGCCTCAGCATATTAATAGTGAGTTCCATCCTTGCTCCCCCCATCTATACGTATATAAACATATAGCTTACGTGGTTTTTCGTTTATAGTGGGCCGCCAACTCTTCGCCCACCACCCCATCTTCCGCTCCAGCATCCTCTCGCTCGACTCTCACTACCAATCCGTCACCGGGCACTCCCTAATCGCACGAACCGGTCTGTTCTCCTCCTCCCCACACATCCAACCCTCTACCCTACCCGACATATGGCCGATCGAGGTGACGCTTCCGGCGATTGCGATGGTTCAGTTGGCGTTGATTGATTTGTTGGGGGATTGGGGGGTGAGGCCGGATGCGGTTGTGGGTCATTCGGCTGGGGAGACTACGATGTTGTATGCGTGTGGGGCGGGGGGGAAGGGGATGGCGTTGGAGATTGCGATTGCGAGGGGGTTGGCGGTTGCGGAGTTGGAGGGGATGAGGGGGAGTATGGTTGCGTTTAGTTGTGATCCGATTGTTGCGGATGAGATTATTGATGAAGTACGTGCGACCACGCCTGGTGGGGGGGAAGGGATGATCCTGGACGTGGCATGCTTCAACGCAGAAAACGCAGTGGTGTTAGCTGGCCACGTCGAGTTGTTGGAAAAAGCTAAAGGAGTAGCTAAAGCACGCGGAATTGGGTTTAACCAGATTCAGACCAAGGTTCCGTTCCATTCGACGATGATGGATCTTTGCAAGAGGTCTTATATCGAGAAGGTTGAGGCTGTCTTTGACAAGTACCTAGGAACAGGCCACTCCGGAGGGGGGGAATGCAAGGCCAAGATTCCTGCCTACTCGACAATGACCGCTCTACCGTTCACGGACGACTTTACTAGCGATTATTTCTGGGACAATGCACGGTCGCCTGTGGAGTTCCTCAGTGCGGTTAATAGTATATTGAGGGATTTCCCGAACGCTACGTTTTTGGAGATCTCCCCACATCCGGTGTTGTCTTCGTACGTTTCTTCCATTCGGGGGTCTACAGACGTCGTTTTCTGTCCTATGCGGAGAAAGAGGGAATACCCCGCATACGGAGAATACACGCAGCTCCTAGAATCCATTGGTGGGTTAGCTGTTACTGGTTCTTGCGATGGGATCGATATGAGGAGACTCACGGGTGTGGAGAGACCTACGGCTCGGGTTGGGTTGAAGTTCAAGTATCCGTTTAATAAGAAGGAGTTGCCTTATTATTCGGATTTGTTGAGAGCCAAGTTGGATTGGATGAGTGAGAGGTGGAGGGGGCCGCTTTGTTCTGAACCGCTTTATTTGGGGGCTGCTACGCATCCGGATTTGGCGGAACATGTTATCAACAGTCAGTCGATTATGGCTGCTGCTGGGTATCTTGAGATGGTATGTGTGATTTCTTCTTTCTTTCTATCTGTCTATGTTATTATATTAGAAATCTAAATGTTTTCTTCCTGCAGGGCTTCGAACTCGGTGGACGTGTGTTGTGGAACGTCAATTTCAGATCTATGCTTCCATTGATCTCGGAAAAGACGATTTCTGTCGAGGTCAAACAAGAGGATTCTCGTTGGTCTGTTAGCTCGTATAAGCCAGGAGACCTTTCTACAGTGAGTGGCTTTCGGAGTTTTTCTCTCAGTTGTTGATCGTTGTTTTTTGGTTTTACTTTAGCCTCGTCTGCACACTGACGGGTTCATGTCCGCGACACCTTTGAACGCACCTGCGCCTTCGTTTGATATCAAAGCTATCATGAGTAGATGTAAAATGGTTGAACGTGAAGGTAAGTCGAGAGTAGTCTCTTCTAGTGAATTGACCGAGTCGAATAATCCTTGATATCTCTACCACACAGAGTTCTACGAACCAATCAACCACTTTGCTCAATACGGCCCTCTGTTCAAGCGTGTGAACTGTTTCTACCGTGGTAACAACGAAGGATTAGCCGAAGTCAGAGGGTTTGCAGATGACCTCATCGCTGCGTCAGTTTTCTTTTTTTTAATTTTTTTTCGCTCTTTTCACTTTTGACTGAAACGTTTTTTTTTTCTTTGCAGTGGCCACCAATACCGCGTTCATCCAGCGATTCTCGATGCTTGTTTCCACGCAATGGTCTTGCCGGCTGCGGCTGACAACGATCCAACGACGTATTACCTTCCTTTCTCTGTCGAATACGTCGCTTTGCACCAACCCGAGCTGTTCCCCAAGGACCAGTCTCCCGCTGAGACTGTCTACGCTTACGTGAAGATGAAGTCGTGGGCTCCCGGTGAGTAGTATTGCTGCTCAAAAACCGTTATCGAAACGAGTTTTTTCGGACTGACACACTCTTCGTCTTGCTCAGAGGAAATCAAGTTTGATCTCGAAGTCCTGTTGCCCAACGGCCAGTCCGCTCTTTCCTTACACGGATTCACCGTCGCTCGTCACTTGAAAATCACCGAAAGCATCAGCAGCACTCGTCAATTCGATATCGTCTATCAACCCTACTCTCTTCCCACCAAGAAGTTCGTTCCTGCGAAGGACGTTCATACTTCGTTGAGATCTGTCGTTGATTTCGCTGTTGAGGCTGGGAAGAAGGTGATTCGTGTTTTGGAATTGGGTGCTTGTGAGTTTCCAAATCCATCTACCACTTCCACTCATCTGATTGATTTCGTTTTTCTTGTTACAGCTACGAGTCAACTCCTCAGCAACCCAGACATCTCCTCCCTCATTCAACGTCCATCCGAGACTACTACTGCTGCTATCCACTACGTCTGCGCAGACAAATCACCCGTCCCTGTTCCCTCATTCGCTCATTTCACCAAATTCGACATGGAACGTCCAGTGCCTAGTTCCATGCTATCGACGTTTGACGTGGTTCTCGCTTCAGACAGTCTTGAAGGAAACAACGCTTTGTCGACGACGTTTGATCTCCTGCTACCGGGGGGTGTGTTGATTTTATCTGAGAATGATAAGATCGAGATTGTTCAGAAGCCGGTCCTCTCGCTTTCTTCCATCACTTCGTCTTCTTTGTCTTCGAAGGAAGAAGGGGAGGATGGGGGGGAGGAAGAGGTAGCTGTACTCGCATTCCACGAAGACCAAGCTCTCTCCCTCCAATCATCAATCGCATCCTTCCAAAAACAAGGACCCAAATCCGTCTGGATCCAAACTAGCACGGGTGTTTCTTCCGGATACGCAGCTGGGTTCACTAGAACCTTACGTTTGGAATGTCCCGACCTCCAAATCCGGCTCGTCGAGTTCGATCAGAGGTGGACCCAGGTTCGGAGGGAAACGTTCATCAAAGGGATGGCAGGGATGGAGGGGAGGGGGAAGGGGATGAAGAACGTAGAGAACGAACTGAGGGTAGATGCGGATGGGAGGGTTTGGGTACCTAGGATTGTTGAGACGAGTGTGACGAATAGCGAGTTGGGTGAAGGGGTTGTTATCTCTCCAGAATCGGTACGTGCGCCTACCGAGGTACCTGAAGATCACGTTTTGGTGAAAGTCGAAGAGAGTACTGAGAGAGATGGGTTTAGAGGGTTCGTTGGTAAGGTGATGCGCACTGAGGGGGCGCAGTGGAAAGAAGGTGACGAGGTTATTGGATTGGTGACTGTTGAGGAGATGGAGTTCCCGACACAGTACGTTGTTGTTCATCAGGGTCATTTGGCTTTGATCTCCTCTTCCTCTTCTTCCACCTCTTCTTCCGGCGTTTCCTCTTCTTCTGGGTTGAACAAATCAACACTCGCATCCCTCGCTCTCCCAATGACGATCCTCGGTATGGCTCTAGGCACTTCCAACATCCGAGATCTCCGGAGGGTGCAGAAGAAACGGATCGGGATTGTCTCTAGTAGCCCTAGCTCCTCCTCCTCAGGCTCCGGTGGCGAGGGGGGGGCTTCTTCTTTAGACCAAGTCCTCCGAGACATGTTAGTCTCTCTCGGGCTTGACGCCCAACTCACCTCCCCTTCCCCCCCCTCGTCTTCGTCTTCGTCGGGGTCGGGGTCGGAGTCGTCGGGGTCTTGGTCTCCGGACGAGAGAAGCATCGAGATCCTGAGGAAGAGCGATTACGTGATCGCTAGTGATGAGAGGAGGATGAAAGTGATGGAAGGATGTACGAAACCGGATACGCCTGTTTGTGTTTGGAAAGACTCATCTGAGGTTAGTGGGGGACTGGGACGAGGACTGGGAAGTGTGATGAAGAGAGACGAGTGGTTGGTTGGGGATGTGTTGGGGGTGTTTAGGGAGTGGTTTGGGGTGTTTGCTGCTAATGCGAAAGCGAAGATGGGGGGAGTTGAGAATGTTAAGGATGTGGAGAAGAGAGTGGTTGTCCAGAAGCCGATTTCGAAGACGCTGTTTAGAGCTGACAGGACGTACATCTTGCTTGGTGGGATTGGGTCTATTGGTATGAAGGTTTCTTTGTGGATGTATGAGGTGCGTTTCTAGGATCCTTTTCGCTCTTTCTTTCTTTCTTTTTTATTAGTGCTTACCGCTTACCCCCCCTCACCTCGGATACTAGAACGGCGCCCGCAACATCGTCCTAACCTCCCGTTCCGGCTCCTCCACCCTCTCCAAACCACGCTACCAAGCCGGTCAACGCATCGCGTCCTACATGTCCACTCTACCCAACCTCTCACTCCGACTCGAAGCCTGTGACGGTTCCGACCCCTCTCAAATGCGTCGACTCATCCAATCCTGCTCTTCGTCGTCGTCGTCGTCGTCGGGGGGTGGGGGTGGGGGGGAGTTACCTGCAGCGCCTGCAGCGCCTGTGGCGGGTATCATGCTCATGTCCGCAGCGATCAACGACAAGTTGTTTAGCGCACATGATAAGGAGAGTTGGGAGACTTCGTTTAGGAGTAAAGTTGGGGTGTTGAGGGCTTTGGAAGGGGTTGTTAGGGTTGAGGACTTGGATTTTTTGATTTCGTTTTCGAGTGCGACGATTTTGGGGAGTGTTGGGCAGACGAATTACGCTAGGTGGGTTGTTTGTTTTTCTTTCGAGTTTTTCTTTTTTTCTTTGGGAAATGTTAAGGGGGGAACGTCGCTGACTGATGGTTCCGTTTGTTAGTGCCAACTCCGCTATCGATGGAATCATCAAGAATCATCCCAACGCGTTCTCGATGGTCATTCCGGCTATTTTGGACTCGGCGCTTTTCGATGCTACGAATGAGCTCAACACCGATGTCACTCGTTGGTCCACTTGGGGTATGACTTGTAGAGGTGCGTGGAACCAATGTCTTTCCATCAAATACTTTCAGTGTTAAGTTATTTTTTTCCTACTAGAACTCTGCCACCACATACGTCTCGGTCTTATCAAGATGCGCAAACAACCGTTCTTCCTCTACATCCCCCCTTATGATTGGGACAAAGCTTCAGCTGGTCTCGGAGGTTCTTGTATCTCCATGTTCGATCACTTGCTTTCCGGTGCAGATTCTGCGGGAGGTGCTGCGGGTAAAGGAGATACTTCCGAAGCTACTATCAGGCAGATCATTCTTTCCTTTATCGATGTTAACGAGGACGACTTTTCGAGGACGACTCCGTTGACTTCTTATGGTCTCGATTCGCTATCGGCTGGGAACCTTTCGGTCGCTCTCAGACCTTATTTGCAGATCGCTCAAATGCAACTGTTGTCTGATATTACTCTCGAAGATATCGTGGGTCTCATCGCCAGTAGCGGTGGTGACGATGACGAAGGATC
>ML179312.1:88536-124931 GCA_004369135.1 Dendrothele bispora CBS 962.96 | reverse complement strand
CTGTCACATGCATTTCAACGGTGATGGCCGAATGAATTGCTGACGCACGACCGAGAAGGTCCTCAGCTGCCAAATCAGGAATGATGTCTATCATTCTGTGATTTTTTGATGCTCGCTCATTCGTCATTCGAACGATTCACAATGACTGACAAGCAGATCGTCGATGTTTCTACCCCCGCTCAACACTGTCATGGACATGGTGGACACAGCCACAGTTTTGCTGCTGCAAACAAGGAGTTTTTGATGTCCAGAGTATTCCGAGGCGTTATGATCATACCTACCACCGTTTTTTCCAGACCAGTACTCTACCCGTTGTCATATTGGAGATAGTCATTCGTCCCTTTCGCAGTACTATCTTCGATTATATTCATGCTATACTCATTCTTTACGGATGATTCAGACATACTTTTGAAGGTTGATACTGAAGAATCGCTGGATGAAAAAGGTACCTTCATTATCCTATTTCTTTTCAATCATTGTTTTACAGACACAAGCAGAGACATACTACTGATAGCCTCGGAATCAAAAGAATCATGTATACCACGTTGATTTGAACTTTGCTTTTTACCTATTAGCCCCAGCCTTATCCACACTTAAAAAATTTTCATACACTTTTTGAGGCCCATCGAGTCTTAACCAAGTCTGCAGCGCGCTCCGCAAGTATATACACAGGAGCCTGTGTATGTCCACTAGGTACATAAGGCTTCAAAAAGTTATTCATGAATTAGCAAATTTCATACCAAATCGATTGAGAGATAAACAGAATCACTGAGCTCACCAAAACAGAAGCATCAACAACCCTCAGCCCTTCCACGCCTTTCACCACCAAATCCGGATGAACGACTCCGAACGACGCGTTTCTAGCTGACATACTAGCTGTTCCTATCACATGTGCAGTTGCAGTCGTCTTGTTTCGGATGTATTCGTCTAAACGTTTGTTTAACTCGTCTGGGTCACTATTGCTAGGTTCCAATGCGTGAGCGAGATCTGTGAAAGGACCGAGGATGTAGTCGTCCCAGGCAGGGGCGGAAGTGAAATTCATAACGATTTTGATTGCGGTGCGGATGGCGAGAGAGTCGAAGGTGGTTTTAAGACAGGCAATATCGATTATGGGAGGTGTGAAGGGGTTTGGGTTTGTTGAGTTTAGGGTGACAGAGCCGCCTGAGAGTGATAGTTTTTTGATGCATATGGTTAGTGACCTCAATCGTGGGTAATTTTATCATCGAAGTCAAATAAGACATACGGGAAGTAGGGGAAACAAGAGCAGTGGAAAACGTCACATATTTTCCGGTAGGAGGGCTCATCGGGTTGAAAGAATTTTGAACCCCGAAAGAGAAATGAGGCGAAGTAGGAGCAGACGAAGGGTCTATTCCAAAAAGTTCTTTTTCCAATACGTCTTGATTGAATCTTATATTGCCCAATTGTTGTGCTCCGGCTGAAAGAACGAGTGGACCTGTTCCGGTGTCGCTCCATTCTTGGAAAAGCTTGTTGAACAATGTAGAGTTTTGCTCTATCTCATCAGCAGTGGCGAAGCTTGAATTGACAAAAAAAGGGAGCTGGGCAAATGGTTGAGTCGAGAGATTTTGTCCGACGCTTGGGAGGTTGAGTAAAGGCTGAATTCCTTCAAATCTGGAGGAGTTACTAGATTGGGAAAAGGAAAAGAGATAGGTAGAGTCGCCAATGCCAGAGTTGAGAAGGATCTGGGGTGTACCGATTGATCCAGAGGAGAGAATGACCTCCTTCGTAGCAGTGAGACGGGTCAAGATGCCTAGGGAAAGATGATTTCGAATGCTAAGCCATTGAACAAATTCCGTAACGGCTAGCTAATCATACCGTTGTGATCTGGATCTTGTGAAAATTCGACTGTTTTGATAACCAGGTTTGATTCAGATTGATCTTGACCAGTGATGTTCTTAGTCGAATTCGAAGTTCGAGTGGGAAGTACCCTTGATACCCTTGCGTTGATAAGCACGTGTAGGTTTGACCTCGTTAGAGCAGGCTGCAGGTAGGACACAGCGGAACTGCTTCTATTAGCACCATTTATCGTGAATTGGGACCAGCCTGGTTAAAGACACCAGTGTTGAGTCAAACTTCCGAAATAGACAGCAACAAGTGAGCATTTAGGAGCTTACTGAATCCAAGGGAGAATCCAGAATTGTAGTCCAAGTTGAAACTAAATGGACCATTCAGTTGTTGAGAAGCAAGTATAGCCACTTCTTGTACAGGCCAGGAGAAACCGGAAAGGGAAACCGCGTTGGTACCATTTAGATTGTGTACTGAGGGATCAAATTGATTGGAGGTGTTGTGCCCATCAGCAGGTGGGGTGAATCGTTCATTCTAGAACGTAAAAAGAAATGTTAGGAAGTATTGAGAGATGTCAAATTGATCTCACTTTGGCAATGTAAGGTTGAATGTTTTCCCAAGACCAGCCCGGATCTCCAGTTATTTGAGCGTACCTATCCCAGTCTCCCTTGGAGCCGCGATTGTAAACCATTCCGTCTGAAGGTTTAAGGATCGAGTCGAAGCGTTCAGAATCATAGTGTTGATGACTAGGATTGAGTTCAATACAATTAGTTACTCACTGTCCGAACTACTACCTCCAAGAACAAAACCTTGAGGAAACAGTAATGACCGTCCGTCTAGTCCCTCTTGAGGAATGGTTGTCTGTAAAAATCATTGTATCAAGCGACGGAATTAGATTTGATTAGTAGCACTAATTACCCAATTCCACTTATATTTAGAGGGGACAGAGTATGACAGGAATGGAATCTCTAGTTCGACTTGACCGGCATTCCTATCCAGTAAGAATTTATATAGATAATTCAGCATACATGGCCATTACAAGCAAAAATTTCAACGTACGTGCCACCTGCTTCCAAAAGCAGAACATTGAACGAAGGATTCTCAGATAAACGGCTGGCTAGAACGCATCCAGCTGTTCCACCTTATATGTAACACACTCAGAATATCAGATATTAACGGCACATGCTAGAATTACAACATACCTCCTACAATGATAAAATCATAATCTGTCAAAGGAAGATCCGAGAATCGCTCAAACAGAACAGCACTGCTCAAAGAAAGCTGAGCACAAAGAAGTAGGAAAGTGGTCAGGTTGAAGAGCATCGAGATGATAATCATAACCGGTTCCCCGCAGCCAGTTCCCCGCAGCCATTTCCCCGCAGTCTTTTATGTTGTCGACCCATCCCTAGAAGGGAAGAAAATTCATTCTCTTCGTGAAGTAAGGGTACTGAATAATGAGAAGCCGTTGAGGATATCTCCTTGATAGCACCGCCTATACCTTGTATTGAACTGAAAATAAGTGATAGGTCACCTGAGTTTCCAAGTACAAGTGAGTGGTTCTCCAGGTCCTTCCGCAAAGGACTCCTCAACGTAGACGGACCGGAGACGGACGGAAGAAAAGAGGTCATCGTTCGGCAACACACAGAGTTTAGCCGGCATGTGTCGGAGCTCCAACTTCACTTGTCCATCACGTGCATTTTTAACGGCAATGGCCGAATGAATTGCTGACGCATGACTGAGAAGGTCCTCAAGCTTCCTCATCCAATCGCACTGGTCCTCCAAGCCAAATCAGGAGGATGTCTATCACTCTATGTGACTGTCTGATGCTCGAGCCGCTCATCTGTCAGGTATAAATACAGGTCTGGCTCGTCCCATCCGCAGTATCCTAATCATTCGCCTCCTTACTTCTTCTCTTTCATCGTTTCATCGCTCTAACAGTTGACAATGACCGACAAACAGACCACCGATGTTTCTACACCCGTTCAACACGGTCACGGACATGGTGGACATGGCCACGACCATAATTTTGCTGCTGCGAACAAGGAGTTTTTTGACAAATCTCCAGAGTATTCTGAAGCGTACGACAGTAATCCAGTCTATATCGATACTGTGAACAAGTGCGTACGCGGTCTTTTTCAGCTATTGAATCTGGATTTCTAAATACCCCTAACTTTCTCTGAACAGAATCGCCACCGAAATGCTCAAAATGCACCCATTCGATCAGAACACGACACGTATGATGGATTTCGCTTGTGGAACTGGTTAGTGATACCTCGATGTTATATTAGTCCAATAAGGCTTAGGGATACACATCTATCGCACAGGCTTGGCATCTCGCGTCTTCCTTCCGCATGTCAAATCCCTTGTTGGCGTCGACATCAGTCAAGGCATGCTAACTCAGTTCAATAAACGCGCCGACCAACTCGAGTCGGGTGATAAAACCAAGATTCGCTCGGTGTGTATCGAGATTAAAGGAGAGGAAGGCGAGTTGGAGAAGTTGGGCGGGGAGAAGTTTGACATCATCACCGTAAGTAACCATTCTCGATGAATATCTAAACCTTAAATAATGTCGGATAGTGCTCGATGGCGTTCCATCACATCTCCGACCTTCCCAAGATGACCCGTAACCTCGTTTCTCTCCTCAACAAAGGAGGAGCTTTGATTATTGCCGATAACTCTGCTTCCATGGCTCATCATGGTCATGATCACGGACACGGACACGGACATGAGCACGGACATGGGCACGAACACCAGGAGGTCAACAAGGACTCGAGCAATGATCAGAACTCGAAGGGTGCAGCCGCTACTCTTGACATGCCTCCAGAACAATTTGATAAAGTTGTACCTCACCAACAAGGGTTTACGAAGGAGGCAATGAAGGAATTGTTTGAGGGTGCTGGCTTGGGTGAGTTTGTTGTTTTTCAACTTTCTATTCTGTATTCTATTCTTGTCAATCAAACCCAAACTTGCCTTCGATTGCTGATTTCACTTTAATTCCTTCTTTTATTCTTTCTCCCCCTGGACTTTCGTTCATCGACAGTCGATTTTGAGATGAGAGAAGAGATCCTTCGTGTCAAATTTTCCGGCAACGTAGAGATTGTGGCTTTCGTTGCAAAGGGAGTTAAAGCTGAATGAGGGTGCTTGGGGCTTTGTGGAGCTGTAACAAAGCTATAATCAAACTAATTTCCAGTCTTGCTCTTCTTTAATCATATTGCGCATTTTTCTGTTGCGTAGACTGAATGGAAGCTCGTGCTCGTCGAGCGACAAGTCGACAATGCTTAATCTACGTTATCGTACTTGTATCGAATAGAAAACGTAGTAGTGCCAATACATACTACCATCTGTTTTGTTTTGATATAGAAGGTAAACCAGCCTCCAACCCACGCTACGGGACGCTCTGTGAAATTTCGATTTCAGCAAACCTTGTTGAATTTGGGTGACGGTTTGCACGCTCCTACAGTGCAAACCAAATCTCAATTTAACAAAGTTTGCATGGAGGTTGACAGCAAACAGAATAATCATAGACCGTTTCCAAAAAAAACACATCCGGTAACTAATACCAAATATACATGTAAGTAGTCACTTAACTCCGACGACAACTTCACAACCGTGAGTATTCAATAATGTCTGCCGTCTAGCTTGGCTTGATAAAAGAGAACAGTTCTAGGTTTATTTTGCATGCGGAAAGCTATAGGAGAAGTTTGGACATCGTTGTCAGACTTTCCTCTGGCACTGCTCATGGTGAACATTGAAAGTAAGTAGTGATAGAGTTGGAAGGGCACAGGCACCAATGAACCATGGTAGGCCAAAAGTGTGGAGCTAATTGAATACAAGTTTACATCATTTGGTAATGCTTACTGGATATGTTCTGGAAATGGTCTACGATTATTAGACCGCATTCGCAAAGAGAATTCTGAAAGCTCCAACAATACAAAACCCATTCAGTAAAGCTTAAAAAATGGCCAGATTTCTCTTTGCAAATGCGGTCTATTCAGTTTGCTGTCACATTTATAATGCTGTTAAACAAGCTTGAGCCTAATATACATTTCTATCTGTGAATAAAAATCTACAACTTTCATTTATGGTAATCACTCTTGACCATCACCATTTGATTCCAGGAAGCTTCTGGCTGCCAGTAAGTATCCTTGTTCCCCCTGCTACCTGAAGCTTACTCGTGATACTACAATTGAAGCAGAAATTTCCGATTCCCTGATCCTCCCGAGCTTTGCATTGCGAAACACCCAACATGCTATAATGTTTGTGGACACGCTGTATAGTGGCGCGGAGATATCCCCGTACTGGGCATGGAGGGATGGCAAAACATACAAAACAAAGACAGTGGAGCCAGTGAGAAGTGAAATTCTGTACCTAATGAATTAGTATTTGTCCGGTTTTTTATAGTAATACATGCTCACAGATAGTATAACTGTCCATCCCGGAACAATGATCTTGAGAATGTGGGTAGAGTGGCACCATTCAAGAGAATGCAAGTCCTCTGAAACACCGGTCTATTCTCTTCATGAAAAAGGAAAGTCTGAAAGAGACGGTATGAAATCGCGATATAAACAACGGTATCAAACACTAGCAGCATTCCTATGGACACTGCGGTATAGAAAGGCTCTATATGTTCCTCAGTACACACCTTGGGTTCTACCAAGGAGTGAACAATGCGAGTATGAAAGAAGTTCAAACTAGAACTCCCGCAGACCAGGACCCAAAGGAAGGTGAAAGACACCTGTATCCTGGGAACATCATGAAATATGGCGCGGGCACGAAGAAGAAATAAAAGTGCGATCGAGTTGATCCCAATAACAAGCAAAGTGATGTTAAAGTAATGTTCTAGTTGACAATATTTCGCGTTGAGACCTATTGTATAGCTACGATAAACTGTCACATTGTAAATGCAAAAATAAAAAGCCATATCTTACCGAACACGTATGCTGCATCCACTAATACAGAACTTAAACATGAAAGGCTAGATCGGATGTTCATTAGCTCAAATTAAGCGTTATATCTGAATGGCATCGTTCAGATCTTCACCGTGCGATAGTGTAAATCACTGTTGGAAATTTGATTTTGTGCCTCAAGATGAGCTCCAGTTCATCCTCTAGACTATTCAAAACATCATAAACTATCACCTAGTGGATATACAAAACATTTATGATCAATCATCGACATCGAAAATTTGAGAGGTAGAATCTAAATGATAGAAATTTGTGGCTTGTTTGACTCACCACCAATGAACTAATGCAAACATATTGGCGTTGTCGTTGTAATACATATGAATCAATGAGAGATTCGTCAAAGACAAGAGGAGAGGACGACATTCCCAGGAATTGCAACGGGATGCAAATAGGCTGCAGCATTGGGCTCAAAGACATAATCGTTTATATGAGGGTACCACTGAGAGTTTTTTTGAAGGCAGTGTGCTCTTCTCCCGCGACGGGGTCTTGAGAATTTGCGATTTCGTGATACATCGTAGATACCAAGCGGGTATCTAGACTACTGAAGATGCACTTCAATTCTTTTGACAGCAAACGGAGTAATCGTAGACCTTTTCCAAAAGAACATATCCAGTAAGCATTATCAAATGATGTAGACTTGTAGTCAATTAGCTCCACACTTTGGCCTACCACGGTTCATTGGTGCCTGCACCCTTCCAACTCTATCACTACTTAACTGCTTACTTTTTATGTTCGCCATGAGCAGAAAGTCTGACAACGATGTCCAAACTTCTCCTATAGCTTTCCGCACACAAAAATAAACCTAGAACTGTTCTCTTTTATAGAGCCGTGCGTCGGAGTTAATTGACTATATTTGGTATGACTAGGGGGGTATGGCCGCAAGCGGCGGGGGCCGAACCTTTTCGAGATAAGAACATATTTGCATCATTGACAAAGCGAATTTTTACATAAAGGGGATAGTTAAATAAGAGTCGGAAATGCCAACTACTAAAGTTTTGGAGTAAATAGACCGCATCTGCTGCAATATATACCAGGGCTCCATGATGAAAAATGGAAATGGGGTTAGACAAAAATCGAGTGGAGGCTGATAAAACTTAAAATCAGTAATAGCAGGTATAGGTAGTGGGCCGAGGGTGTTTAAGACCCCACTGACGCCCCACTTGAAGATTTTCGGAGCCACGCCTAAATATGTATGATTTGTTTCTCACTAAATAAAAATGCTAGTATATATCGCAGCAGATGCGGTCTAATGTAAACAGGTATGTCCTGAATCAATAGGCCGGCTCAATTCTCACATCACTTCGCGTTTATCACTTTGTTTTGTATTACAAACTAGCAGCGACCCGTGCGATGCACGTGTAGGGTCAACTTGAGACTGAGCAAGTACTACCTGAAGAGTTGGGTAGCATTTCTGTTTATTTACCAACATCTTGGGGCTATCATAATCGGACTCAGATGCCAAGCTCGCAAGCTCATTTTATTTGTTTATAGTCTGTGGACATGTAGCCCCTATTGTTGTAGTACTTACCACCATTTCCCGTGCCACTCTGATTTGGATTGTCCTTGCTCAGTCTTGCCATCATGTAGCAGGACAAACCAGAATATATCCTTTGTGCCAGAACCTATGCAGCATGCTTGACTCGGACCTCTCCAAAGTCTATGTCAACATCTACTACTTTCACACATGTACTCAGTGTGCAATGTCAGTCTGGACTCTCAAGACTACCGCCATCCCTTTGGTCAGACAGATTGTGACAGCTCCAAAGTATGCATATTGCACATTCTCTGTACAACAAATCAACATATCCAATTAAGGCACAGCCAAATATCTCTTATACATCACAATAATAAGAACTGATGTCAATGACCTGAGCGCTGAGCCCAATCCTCCTCAGGCTCTTATACACCTATTTCTCTTCAATTTCTGAATATGGACTCCCATTGTGTAAAGCTAGAGTAAGTAAAAATTCAGGTTGAAATCATTCTAAAATTTGACTCCTATGAACTTCCATCCTCAAATCATGCAGAATGGTTTAATGTCATGGTTTACAATAGTAAGCAGTCTGATCCTAAAGTTCAACTGAACTTTTCTGTAGTCCTGTCAACCTTAATCAAGCAGCTTCAAGCCCCTGCCCCCCTCAGTTCAACTGAGCAGCCTTCCTGTACTGTCAACCTTCATTAGGCAGCTTCAAGCCCCCAGTTTGACTGAGCAATCTTTCTGTTAGAGACATAAATTTCAACCCAATCTGCCATGTGCACATTTAAGTAAATTGACATCCTTATTTGACAAAAATGTCATTTGCATGGTTGCTGACCTTTGCACTTGAACTTTGAACTGACCTTTTCTGTGATCCTAGCACCAACCTTAATAAAGTAGCTTCAAGCCCCTGCCCCCCCTCCCCCCCAGTCCAATTTAGCAGCCTTCCTGTACTGTCAACCTTCATCTGGCAGCTTCAAGCTCCTCCCCAGTTTAACCGAGCAACCTTTCTGTTAGAGAAGACATAAATTTCAACCCAATCTACCATGTGTATCTTAAGTAAATTGATATCCTCATTTCACAGAAATGCCATCTGCATGGTTGCCAACCTTTGCACTTGATTCACACTGGAATCCTTCATAAATTCTAGAAGATGAACTAAATCATGATACTGTGTGCTTAACTGTGTGTTCTTTTAATAGCATTCATTCATCTGATGTCACAGTACCGAGAAAAGCCCTCACCGAATCTTTCTGCTTGGCATTGACTTGAAAGGACTCCCCGAGTCGGAGTTGCGAACAGCAGTTTCCCAAGCGCTGACGCAAGTCTTACGGAAAGCGGATCAGCGGGCAGCTTAGTAATTGGATTGAGTCAGCGATAAAACTGTCTAGACCCCGCTTGCCGTGATCAATGATGTCAAGAGGCGGGCAGCCAATCGGATTGCTTCTTTGTCTTGAGACAAACGGATGTCTTTTGTAAAGTAGATAAAGTAGATAGGTATATTAGAAGTCCGACACGGCAGGAAATTGACTGACACGGATTTTTTCGCTTAGAGTGTTCCCGTGATGGTGATGTGACATGTAATTATATTGTTCTTTACTGTTGGTACCTGAGTTTCATTGGTTTTGGGCGGATGTTACATGGTCACATCTGAGCCTGGGAATGCTTCAAAGCGAGAAAATCTGACGTGCATTCCGAACACCGTAATGTCCGTTCCCCAGATACAGAGTGAGCTCCTGGACCTTTCTTCCCTACTATTGTTTACTTCTGGAATCTTGAGAAGCCTCGTTGATGCCAGAAATTACGAGGCCCTTTAAGGACTCGTCCTTACTTATCCTGGGCTCGCGGACAGTGGCTGTGCCGTACTAGATGCTATCCCCTTTGGGCATCCGGTCCGGCACAAAACTCAATACCGGTCATGCATTAATTGACTTAGGCCTCGTACCTGCCACGCGAAGCGATGGCCTTCTTCTTTGATCAGAGGTCCGCTGCTGTTTCTAGTGTTGTCACCTTGTTGGACAGGTGTATGAGGAGAGGTTCCTGGCTTATGGCAGCAGCTGCCAGGATGTCCATTGGAGAGGCCTTAGCCAGAGTACTGTGTATGTTCAAAAAGAAAAAAGAAATAACGGACCATTGCGACAATTTTCGGAAAAAGAGTACTATGGATATGTCGGACTTCTAATATACCTATTTGTAATACAAAACGAAGTGATAAACGCGAAGTGATGTGAGAATTGAGCCGGCCTAATGCATTACATACCTGCATTGCAACACATAACGTCTCGCTTTTCGTCCTAAGCCAGAATCGTCAGTAGTGGCTGGTTGAAGGCCAGACTCAAGCGGAACATGCGCTGGTTTTTTCTTATTGAGCCCATTAGAATTGTCATTGGGATTTTTGCATTGGTACAAGATATCAATGAGAATTTTGAGGCATGTTTTACATTTCTAAGTTTCAGGAATTTAGCACAAGAGAAACAACCAATATCCAATGAAGCCATTTCTGTCTGCATATTGACATCTAACAAGACAGGGATGGAACACCAATTCCCAAGTCATTGCAGAGCTCTTGCAAATCTTCTTCCAGCCTCAGGGATGTTGGGAACTGCCGATACCAGAATGAAATGTCCCTCAATAGATTTTCAAAGCTCACTCAATGGCTGTGATGACACCGAAAATTTTGCAATAAATTGTTTTTCTCAATAACTTGAATAGCAAGGACACAAACCGTGAATTCTCTAAGTGCTAAGAGGGTCTAATCAATGTAGGAGTAGATGAACTCAGGACAAGACCCGAGATGGGCTGGAAATAATATTCAACTATTTAATTCAAACCATCCGCAGAAGAATAGACATACCGTAAACTCATGAGTTTCGGGGGTTAAATAGAACGAAGTGTTGGAAGAACCAGTGTCAAAAGGAGTATGTTGAGAGCGGACTTGATGTGGATTTCAGGAGCTAAGCATAAAGTGGACGGTAGAATTAAATTGGGTTGGCATTCCGACGTTGTGGACAAGTGGTATGTGAGAAAAAGTCTCGGCTTTAAGAATATATTTGGAAAGAGATCTTAACATATGGGGATTACGAGGCCGACCGAAGGAAGGACTCGTCCTTACTCAACCCAACTTGCGTAGGTGATCGGGGTTAGACCCATTTGGTATATCGTTGATCTTATCTCATTGGAGCTAGACCCATTAGGTAAATCATTATCTTATCTGAGTCACTTTGGCCTCGTACATGCCGCGCAAAGCGACGGCCCTCTTCCTTCATAAGTCTAGAAACAAAACACATTCTTGTAAGGATAGGATAGGATAGGATAGGATAACCCAGCTCAAGGACCCATTAAGGATACAGCCGGGGGTCCACGCAGCCAAACCTAAAGGCTTAAAGTTTCAGCAATTAGTTACCGGATGTGTTTTTTTTGGAAACGGTCTACAATATAGGACCCCTGATAATAGGAGAGGATGTCATATCGCAGTAACGCAGTTCGGACATAGATAAGCTCAAAATTCGAGAAAAGTCGCATCTTTGGTTTTGTGACACCATGGGCCCGCAACCTGAATCTTGATTTTGGACATAAACAGACATGAGTTGAAATCGACTTGAACCCAACAGCTGACAGAGGTCCTGGACGGATATGTATGTAATATAGCAGTTTTCCCCACATATTTCTGCGAAAATTGTTTTCAATCCTCCAACAAGGCCCTGTCTTAGTCAAATCCGGGGAATTTTTGGCAGGGTATATCCCGGTTCGGACACGGGTGGGTCAAAATCATGGAAATTGGTTTCGGACTCCACAAATGATTTATGAGGCCCATCTTAGGATATGACACCCCCTCCCATAAGTAAACCCGGGTCCTTCTACAATTATTCCGTTTACTGGAAAATGTCGGCACATTCCCCGTAACCTGGGTAGGAGGCTGAAGACAAACATAAAATAGTCTGCTTCAAAAGTTACGCAACATTCAATGGTGTTTTTCCGCTTCCCTTCCCAGTAGTGACATGGCCGAGCGTCAAAAATGCCAGGCTGCGGTCTTCCTCTAATTAAATCCTTGACATCCAATAATGGCATCTTTTCATGGGAAACGCTTATGGATGACCTTGAATCATCTTACACATAGATACTGCAAATTAGAGTTCAGGAGTCCGAGCTTCTTTGCAGAATCTGAAGGAGATGACTGGAGTCTTTTATCAGAATACTAACATGAGCCGTTGATCCGTCTTTGATTTTTTACTGCAAGTGTTCGCTTCCTCCATCCTCGCTTTGGAATATTGTTTCGTGACAGGAAAACCAACTATGCATTTCTTATATGGAGAAGAAAGACGCAAAAAAGCAAATCCCGTCGCCACGGCCATGCATATCTAACCCTTATTCACTCATGGCTTATCGGCGCTTTCACCAGTTTCGAGCAAAAGTGGACAAAGCCAAAGTCATAGCGGACTACGTTCGAAACCCTTTACTTCGACTAGGAAAATGATGAATACAAAGACTTATTCTGTGCAGGACAAGAAAATGGAGACCGGAGGCGGTGATTGGTGTCCTTATTAAGGAAGGGGAAAAAATCAGAAGAACCTAAAGGATAGGTAAGACTATGAGATAGACTATGGACTAGGTAAGTATGTCTAGATCTATTCATATCGTGTTCAGTCTTTGTTCACTAGATCTACGCTGATTTCCTCCATCATAACAGTGTCTTTTGAAGACAGATATGCAGACTCGGATTATAAACTTCGTCAACTCGTCGACTATCTCTAGCATCTCATGTTCAATCAACCTTATACATCTGATAAAACAAAGACAGAGCTTGTACTTATTTATATCGTTGAAGTGCATCAAATTCAAACCTCGAACCTGCTCTGAGCCCCTTGTTCGGCTTCGTTTATCCTCTTGTTGTCTGCAGCAGCTTTTGTGCACTGATTGCTCTAAAGTACAGGGGTAACGTAGATGGACAACTGTAGAGGGAGGAATCGGAAAGAGAAAAAATTGATAGATTCCAAACTGTTCGCCCTGCACGAAGTTTAGTTTTTTTGTTCCACTGATCATTTTTCCAGGTTAGGAAACTTGTTTTCCTTTGGCCGCCTTGTTTGTACGAATTCCTGTTAAGATCTTTAGGACCGAGTCGTTTTACTATCAGCTCAGTACTGGACAAGAAACGTATGCTGTACAGAAATATATGCTATGTACCCGTGCACTGAGCGCTGAGCATCGTCGTCCTGCACTGTTATGCACGGAAATTATGGCATCCCGTCTTGGAGTAGTGGTCAGCTGCTCCAGTTAAGCTCTTGCAATAGCTGTGGTACTCGTAAGTATCGGTGTACTATCTTGCTTCCCTGTCCCCCTCCCCGCTGCCCGAGTTATCACTTCAGGCTCTTATATCTTTCCGCTCGATAAAAAGGACGATTGTACATTCGTAAACCAATCTATACGTCCTGAACAGTAAGTGGTTTCAAGAATACATTGCCTCAAATCTGAGGTACATATGGAATCTCCTTGGCAAAAATAAAGAAATATGGCTTCCACTACAAGACCTTCCAACCTCGACTTCGTTTCTGAAACTCCTGTTAGAAGTGGACGGGCCGTGAAATCAGGTGTTCAGCGTTGTCATTCATGGGATGCAGGTACGTTGTGATAAAGTCTTATCAAACTTTCTGTAGAGGTTGACTGATGATTTTTGTGCTACACAGGTACCAATGTCAGGGCTGGTACAACTTCTTCAAGCAGCCCCCCAAACCTCAATTCTGACAATAGTGCAAACCCACTTCGTGCTGTCAGTGCCATCAACACCTTCAGCAGAGTAACAGCTCAGACCCAGATGCAATCTATCCAGATGTTCAATGAGTCGAGAAATACCAGGTTTACTCGATCTACGTTGAACAGTGTTGGAGGTGACGATAGGCGCCATAATGTTATCTACAAGCCACGGTTTCAAAACATCCGTGCCAATATCTCTGGAAATGTGAATATCACTTTGAATTTAGGACAAGGATTCGATTCTGCACAACCCACTCAAGCACAGGAGAGAAATTTCCCGGGGATCGGAGTAGGGTCTGACACATCCAGTAAGGCTTTATAGGTTCACCTATATGACATATACTTATGTAATTTTAAAGATCGCATTTTTTTTTAAGGTCGGCATGACACTTAGTTAGGCGGAGTTTTAAGAAAAAAGATCCGACGATGAATACACACCCTACAGTGTTGTTGCGTATAATGGATAGTTGGATACATTTGAATACAGAAGTAGAAATAATCTGCAAGAGTATGCTTGTTTTTACCCCAGTGTAGTATATATATTTGACCGATATTACTGATTAATGTGAAACTATATTTAGATAGATAAGAAAGAATTAAGCCATCAGAAAGAAGTGGAGTAAGTCAAGCAGACTCGTCTCAAGATCAAAGGAAAAGAAAACAGTACTCGAGTCGATCCAAATGTTGATCTCTTCAACACACAAGACACTACTCTTCACACTACGAAACCCTGCAAAGTATACAAGTTAAGCCGTATGAACTTTGAAGAACCCCATACAAACATGAAACTTACCCCATTAACCCGAATGACCTGTCCGTTCACCCATTGCGCCGCTGGACTTGCCAAAAACGCAACGACGGGGGCAACATCTTCGGGATTTCCCAAGCGATTTTCAGGACACTGCGCAGCGATCGAGTCAATGACACGTTGGGGTTTGCCTTCACGAAACAGGGGAGTATCGACAGGGCCTGGAGATACTGTGTTGACAGTGATGCCTCGAGCTCCGAGGTCTCTAGAGAGGACGCGGGACACTTGTTCGATTGCAGCTTTTTTGTTTGTGAAAATGGACGGATTTTTCTGATTAACGACCGGACCGATTTGAAAAAAGGAACTAGTTGAACATACCTTTACTTGCAACATAACACAACGCGTTTGGAAGGACAGCTGTATTGAAAATTGCGGAATGATGTCAGTAAAAAAGAGTGGATAAGCGAAGCAAACGATTCTTCGAGTATGATACGTACATGAGGCTGTCGTCAGGCTTGTTGAAAAGAAAATGATTCGACCACCAGCTTTCAGTATGTCAAACGCATAGACGAAATGAATCGGCAATTCAATACTGGAGACCAGAACAAAACCAAACTCAAAAAGGTTTTTACTTACGTGTAACAAGAGAAGGTAGCGCAGTTTTCACGAGGAACAAAGGTCCCTTGACGTTCATATTAAAATGCGCATCGATAAATGGCTCATCCACTTCTTCGAGCGTTTTGCTCCCCATAATCCCGGCGTTCAGAACGAGAATGTCGATTCTTCCAAACAAACGAAGAGTTTCATCTACAAGCGTCTTGGAGCCAGATATGGTGCACGCGTCGGCTTTGACGGAGACTGCTTTTCCTTTTCCGAGGGATTGGATGGAAAGGACAACTTCGTCGGCGGATTTGAAGTCGTTGACATAGTTGACGACTACGTTAGCACCTTGGCTTGCTAATTCTTTCGCTATGGATGCGCCGATGGATTTGGAGGACCCGGTTATTATGGCCACTTTGCCTGAGGAATACAAGTTATCGAATTGTCAGGTGGACCGAAGCAAGTGCAAGATTCTCGAACAAAAAAAAACAGACCTGCCAGATTCGAGGAGGGAACGGATGCAGAGGTGTTGTCAACGTGATTCGTGCCGTTCACATAATTAGTCTTGTTTTCTGTGGACAATTCAACGGAAGGATGACTATGGGCATGAAATTTTTGTGCAAGTGCGCAGAATGCCGCTTGAAGTTTCGACCTGGGGGACATGATTGAAAGAGAAGCGTGAGTTGAGAAAAAAAAATTGAACCTGCTAGAATTTATAGTCCTTACCAAGGGCTCTGAAGCAAAAGAGACGATACCACGTTGGAAGAGCTCGGAGGGAATAACGCGTGTATTCGTCGAGGTAGTGACGCCGCTATAGACCACAGAAACGCATTCATGGAGAAAGCAAAGGATTCCGGACTGACTTGGGTGCGAGTCCTTCATATAAAGGGTACCATATTCTCAATCCGGATCTATAAATTGAAACTCGAACGGCAGAGTTCATAGGACTGGTGTAATGACAATGCACCGTTACGGTTGAGGGACGACAGTCTGAGTGACTGTGAGAAACGCAACTTTTCCTGTTGGTCAGGTGACTCACTCGTTGTTTGTTCCCAAACCACGACGTGAGCACAAGTCGTCTCGGTCATGAGCATCTCCACTCCTACTCCGGCGCCAGATTCACCCAGAAATTCTCAATCTCCACCTCCCAGTGGGATTCAGGGAACCCTCGAGGCGGAGTTGCTTGGTCTAGCGCACAAGCTGTACAACCTGGGTGCTACTGTGATTAATGACTCCACCAAAGATCGGAATGCTGATGGCAAGCCCCCCGCGAAAAATGTTGGATTACGCGTCAACGAGGTCGTTCAGTCTCTCGAAGTCATTGATAAGGTCGCATTACAGACAAACGCAATGATTCCTCGTCAGTTACTCGTTGACATCGACAATGCCAAAAATCCAATGCAGTTAACTCGAGAACGGTTGGAGAGAGCGGCGACAGAGAACCAGTTTATGAATGGAAAGATTGCAGCTATTCAGTCATATCGGGATTATTTGAACGAAGCTCTGTGTCAAAACTTTCCCGAGTTGGAGAATCATCTTCGTCCTACTGTGGAAGATCCTCAAAGTGAGAGTAACGATGCGCAGGGGACTGGATGAATGTTTGTCCTGACACAGTATGGTTTCATTGATTGTTCCAAGCCCTTTTTTTGACTTACTCATGACCAGATCGATCTAATGTGTCGTATTCAGACTGGATTTGTTGTCGTTCATGAAACAATCTTTGCTCATCCTCGGGGTTCGGTGGATTCAATTGCTTCTATATTCTCGGTGTCGATCACTGTAGAACCAGATCTCTTGACCCGTTTCTCTGATCTACGTTCCAAAACCAAATTGTCCAATTCTATAATACAGATTTCAAACGATACCGTGTAGTATGTACTGATACATGTTCATGTAGGGTATTTTTTTTGGGCCATCACACAATACTAGTTCCTGCTTGTATTGATTCCGAATTGACGCTGTCGTTGCTTTTAAGGTTGGCCATCTCAGTCAATTCTTGGGACCGCAGTCCTGTACCATTGGTTGTACGTCCATTGCTTGCAAATCGCACAGTTTCAAGCGTAGCGTCGCTGGAGAAGAGACTCGATGACGTAGTGGCACTATGATTGCTGTAAACAGCCTCTTTCTTGTATCGACCTAGTTGGACATTCCTAAAAACGAGGCATGCGATAGCGTTCACAATGACCAAGTGTGCAGGAAGTATGAAGCACCGATAATAGGGACCCAGTCCTGGAACTAGGAGAAGTATGACAACGACAATCTCGAAGAACAGTGAGATGCTTTGTTGCGTCAGTGCTTTGTTGTTAGATGGAGAGATGAATTTACGTACAGATAGTACATTTGCCCGTCATGAAGTAAGGATTTCATGAGAGGAGGTAAATCTTTCCCGTTCGTGACGAGAATTTTCACCCTTCTACTACTGCTAGTGTTACCTCCAAAAAGACGATGGTAGTGATACATCTGATAGGAGACACCAAGGAACACAGCAGTATCGTGAACCATGGCCATAACGGCGATGATCAACCCCAGAGAAATCTTTCTCTCTACAAGGATGCAGCTACTGACGCTCTTGTCGGGGTTGGACGACGAGCCCAGTACGAAAAAAGCCAACACACAACTTCCTGCTGTACCCATCCAGAGAGCAAGGAAAGCAGCTTGTATGAGAGGTCGGCCGTTGAAGATCGCTCTCACACGGAGGGCAAAAAGCCCCGTAGTGGTGCTGATGACTATGAAAAAGAAGAATTCGAGAAATATTCCCGCAATGTGGCAGTCAAGGTTGGCTCTTAGAGGACCCATGATGAGACCAGTAGCCAATAGACCAAGAGCAGATAATCTGTTCGGGGACGAGACTCGATGAGATTCCGAAGCTCTATCAGGGCAGAAAAACATGCCTGGAAACAATGTAGACGGTGATCGATATTGACTTTCTGAGTGTCCATTCAAGATTAGCTAGCATCCGATAATCGTCTCCGAGATTTGAGACAGTGTCCCATATCAACATCTAGTATTTGTTCGGTAAGTGTGGTCTATTTGTCAGTTGTAGTAAGCTCACCCCTGCAGATACCAGGAGAACGTATATCGTCACTTCGATTTCCAGGGTCAAAGCCTCTGGAGAAAGACCCATGTCTCTTGGAACCAGAGGACTTGTAACAGTGTCATTGTACATGATCGTCGGGGAGTTCAATCTCATGGAGGCTTCTCAGGAGGCTCTCAGACCTGCTGGTATTATAAGAGGCATCCTTGACGGCACGCATTGAAGGCTACAACAGCAAAGTTCTTTTTTGTTCAGGGTCCTCAAGCGATGAGGAAACATTCCAGCTGTCTGTCAGGATTCGATACTCCGGACTTAGGAAAGATGCGTCCCACAAGGCTCTGCATAACGTCACCCGGGCGGTATTAGTTTCTTTTAGAATTATTGGGTCCGACTTAAATAAGGATGTCAGGAGAGAATCACTAGAGGTGATTAGCAACATGTCCGGGCGCTGGAGCACACCGAAAATCAGTGATTGGACTGGAAAAAGGCGTCTCAAGGCAACGCTATCTACTGAGTCCAATAATACCATCGACTCTACTCAATGATAACAGCTTGTAAGGAATATCATATCTCCTCCCTTTCGTATGTAAGCCTGAGCGTGAATAGCGAAGGACTAAGCTCCGGTAATGAAGCAGCCGGAGAAATCCGAAGTCTGTTGATCACCTCTACTGCCTGTAGGTTTGATGTGTAGCTCCACTACACGCGCAGTTCCATTTACATACTTTACCGGCTCCAGCGGTATTTGACTAAAATCTTATGCTCTCCGAAACGCAGTCGCAAAGCCTAACGCGAAGCTGTAAGGTTCATCGATACCTGTGCACCTCGAGCGCTAGAAAGGCCAGGGGGAAAGCCGAGAAGAATTCGATTTTTGAATATCTGTACTCTTTGAAAGATTCTGTCTTGAATTACATCAAACCTTGTCGAGACTCGGCAGATTGGAAGGAGGTCTTCATACCATATTCTTGGAAGCAAACATGATAGATGCCAAAGCCACTAGAACAATGTTAATGTGCTGCTTCCGCCTTGAATTTGAATCATCCACATCCCCTTAAGTTGGATGTCTGCATTAGGATATAATGGCGTTTAGTTCAAAACCGCAAGATTTGTTATTCAGTAAGATGTACTATAAAACGGGATATACACATGCTCTCTTTCTGGGATACTAGGCGGTAGAGGGCATATGGCAAGCACCGGTAACTTATTGTACGGTCCATCAATTTTGTATGTCAATGCTAGCTATAAAACAGTCGAACTCCTGAAACAGGCACTTGCAATCCAATCTAGAACAGAACGACTTGTTAACTTCAATACATATCTTCAAGTACTACCAGTCTGATATCGCCGGCAAACAAGTTGCTCACTAGAAAATTAGAGCCACATATCACTCTCATGATCTTAGTACATGATACACTGAGACAATTACATTTACTACCGATTTCGGGAGCGCTTCTGAAAGATGTGGTTTCGAAATGAATAGTGAGAACAATCTCATGAGTAATATGTGCCCGCCAGTGGATTTTCCGATACTACAATCAGAAATTAATTGCTGATTACTCAAGGATAGACTAAGAAATAGCGATTTCAATCAAAAGCGAATAGATAAATAATAAATTAACGGATACTATCCGGTACATACCACAATCCCGGATTAGTTGAGACTATCATCCAAATTCCTAACAGATTTACCCTGCGTCGCGGGTGACTCTGATTCCATCAAACTCAGTCAAGTGAGTGGCTCAGACTAAGAGTCCATTGACTGGCGTTGAGTCCTCGGCTGTCATACCTACCGTCCGGAACCACATGATATCAGTCTAAATGAGAAAGGTCTACACCTTGGTCCTTGAGGAGAAATGCTCATATCCCGTTTATGTTATTGATTCAGGTTCTAGAGAATATTCACCACTGACAAGGAGTAGCACAGCTACAGGACGATACATTTGACCAGATCTGTTCATACTTAGTTGGGTAAGTATATAGACTACTGGCAGTGGGAGCAAATTTGTGTATCTCCTTGGAATTACTGAAACATTGCAAGAGAACCATGATAGGAATTACCATAAAATTCAGAATTATGATGGAAATATAATAATTTTATTGTAATTCCTATGATAATTACTTTGTAATTCTTCTGTAATTCTAAGGAACTACACAAAATTATTCCCAGTACTCCAAAATCAGACACTGCTAACTGAACATTCAACATGGGAGTATAAGTATACCCAAAGTACACCTCTCTATAGAGGTACAAGTGTAGTGACCACCAACATTGTGTAACCCATTTCCTTCTGACAAGCTTGATTACGAGTACTGTACATCTAAATAATAGATAACTCCTGACTCTACAAAGAGGGCCATAAGTCTCGAACCCATCATGACCATTCCTGTGACTTATGATTCGGTGTCGAATGTCTGCTTCATCTGCCATCGAACCACCTTGCCATTTGTGCTACATTTATTAATTTTGGCTAGTCAATCCTCTTATATGGGGGATTGGACTCACCAACTTGCCTACTTGATTGCCCGAGAAAGTTTGTTCTGCACTGGAAACCTCCCGAATGTATGTGAATAGTCTGGTGATGAAACTAAAGCCGAGAGGGCATGCAAAACTTGGTGAGTTTATGAAAGAATATGTATGAGCTGCAGGTAAGAAAAAATATTGCACACCAAAGAGTATTTTAGCCAATCTCTGCCTTGTACTGCTCATGCGTATTCAAGGCAGATTAAATAGGCTCCAATGATCTCACACTACAAAAACTGCTCGCGGAAAGAATCCACTTAAAACATCTCTTCGAATTCCTAAATGACACCAAGCGCTTCGCACACATCTACGGCACGTTCCCACCGATCCCAAGCAACGAAAAAGATGACGACTAAGCACTGCCCTACCCCGAATCCCCACCAAAGCTCACCAAGTCATCCCTACAAGCCGAAACCGAAAGTCCCTAATTTTCTACCCTCTGCTTTTAATTCTTATTTCTATTTCCTTTCGCCTCTCCAATTACACCATTCTCTAATTCACCAATCTTATACCCATACCTAATTCCTACTTTACTATACTTACATACCAACTCCACTGCGAACAATTTAGCGGTCGAACCAGTACTTTACAAAACTCTTCACTCAAACCACTTACTTAATCACGATGTTCAAATTAGCTTACAACAAAGGCCGGGCCCAGCAGTAGACAGTACCCACAGTAGTAGTCGCCAACATATGCTAACGCACAACGGCGAATAAACAAGGATTTTTTTTTTTAAAAAAAAGGCAGATTAAATAGATACTCAAATCATTATGTTCTACATTGGAAGAAAAACTGATTAGCTTTGAATAGTGCACTGTGCCATGATGCCTAGGCCTAGGAGCCTTTACTTCGTTTCTTGTATAGCCCTATCATCCCTTCATATGAACAGTCACATCCTAGTATGTTTTACTTTCTTCCATTGCTTTCCCACCGGGCCGCCCATCATCTTCTCTATCTTTGACCATCAGCTTCTATATCCTGTTATGCCTTCATCAGAAGACTTCTATTATTCTCGGTTCCATACTTGGGCGAAGACAGGTGTTGGGGATGGTGAGAATGGATTACTATAAGGTTCTGGGTAATATACATGTTATGCATGTTGGAATATCCTTTGATAGCCTGAGCAGTCGTAGTAAACGGCATATACCTACATGAACATCGTGATTCATGATAAAATTTCTGATAAGTATAAGTACTTAATCTGCTGGAATAAGTAGCAGCTTATTTAATGAAGAATGAGGTATTAACCTCGCTGGAGCATCAAATACCTTTTGAAATGTAGTCTTGAGATGTGTTCAAGTAGTTTGAACTGTACTAAGTATTAGCAGATACTTACTATGTATTCCGAAAATTCCAGGGAGGTGTAGGCTGAAGTCATCGGTGACACCCTAATGCGCTCGCCAGAGGCTACATTGAACCATATGTCTCGCATTACCTTGGGACCATCCGGGGAGTATCGTGCTGACAACTTCTCTACACGCAGGTCACCGCTCGAGGGCCAATAAGCGGAGGAGCATTCAATTTTTTGCGGTCCGCCGTTCCGTCTCGTGCGGCCCGGCTTCCGCACCTCGCGTCCAAGTCGTGCGACACATGCAGTTGAAAGTTGACGTTGTCTGGAACTTTCTTCAGTTATGTCCAGACACCGTCTCCTGTTTCTCAGCTTAGCTTTCTCTCTCGCTCTTCTATGGCGATATCAAAAGAACAACACGTTCTCTACAGTCACCGTCCATTCTGACCTTGCTCAATTCTGCAAAACACTACGCACACCTGCCGGCCGTTCATCTTCCTACTCCCCTTCCTCTCGCGTCCCTTCCGGTTCAGACCGTTTCTTCCATGGGACACCTCCAGTTCTCATTCGGGATGCTAAGATCCTCACTGGTGACCTAGATCCGTACTCCTCAAACGGCACAGACCCGGACACGCTTCACGGTTCTATCCTTCTTGATAAAGGGCTTATCATCCGTGTCGGTACAATACCACCCGAGCTATTGGAGGATGTCAAGAGAAGGAACAAGGAAGAGCATGGACTAGATTTGGTCGAAGTGGATGCTGGAGGGAAATGGATTACACCTGGTTTGGTTGATTTGCATTCGCATATCGGAGTGCAGGCTTTGCCTATCTTGAAAGGTATGTTTTTCTCTACCTTGTTCTTTTTCCGCTTATTCTGAGTGCACGTTTTTCAATGCTCAGGAGCGTCGGACGGTAACTCGCGCCATCAACCTATAAACCCTTTCCTCCGCTCAGTCGATGGCATAAACACGCACGACTTGTCATATTACCTTACACCTGCTGGAGGCGTGACGACTGCGCAAGTCTTACCTGGAAGCGCCAACAATATTGGTGGACAGGCGTTTTTGATCAAGATGCGTCAATCCGAAGAGAAAAGTGTCAGACAGATGGTTTTGGAACCTCCGAGGGGTTTGTTTGGATTTAGGAATGACACGAGGAGTGAAGAAGAGGAAGATTATGTCCCTTGGAGACACATGAAGTACGTGCTAGACTTTGTTTTATTTTCGATTATGGAATTCCTGACTCGATGACTTCCTCTCATGTTTTAGACACGCATGCGGTGAGAACCCGGACAGACTGTACTCTCAAACGCGAATGGACGCTGCATGGAACTTCCGAGATGCCTATTCGAGAGCTCAAAAGCTTTTACGCGCTCAGGACGAATTTTGTGTGAGACTCGAAAGCCAAGTCAGTGCAAAGACTTGGGGTCCTTGGTTCGGGACATCTCAGCAGGCAACGGAACCCTTTCCTGAGGATTTGGAGCTCGAAGCTTTGGTGGACGTATTGAGAGGCAGAGTGAAGGTACGTCTTTGAAAGACTTCTTCATATATGCGCTCTGACAGTTCCTCTTCCTACACTAGCTTTCGGTACACTGCTATGAGGTACCCTCCTCCCTAATTCTTCCTATCAGTCTCTGGCTAATAAAAACATGACACCACTCAAAATAGGCCGTCGATTTGGACGCTATGGTCCGTCTGACCAACGAATTCCACTTCCCGATAGCCTCGTTCCATCACGCAGGAGAGACTTATCTCGTTCCGGAACTGCTGAAGAAAGCATGGGGAGGACCTCCAGCTGCAGCGATATTTGCTTCAAACGCTAGGTAGGTACAGTTTTGAATGATCTCTTTTGCCTTTTTTTGGGTTCTATCCGCTCATCCTTTCTCAACCTCCACTCACATATATTAATAAAAAATCAACGTACAGAAAAAAACGCGAAGCATACCGCGGCTCCGAGTTCGCTCCTCGGATCCTAGCCGACGCTGGTATCGACGTCGTTATGAAATCAGACCACCCTGTGTTACCTTCTCGACATCTCCTTTACGAAGCTCAACAAGCGTTCTATTATGGGCTTCAACCGGGCTTGGCTATAGCTTCTGTGACGTCTACACCAGCGGATAGAGCAGGTGTTGGATGGAGAGTTGGGAGGATAGGTGTTGGGTATGATGCTGGTGAGTGTGTTGTTCTTTGAGTTTTTCGATGGGAGTGGATTTTGACGGATTATTCTTGTTTTGTTTTTTTCTTGTGCTGTCTCTATAGACCTCGTACTATGGGACACACACCCTCTAGCTCTAGGTGCTACGCCTGTCCAAGTTTGGATAGATCAAATCCCGCAACTGCCTTTCGCCTCTGACCCGTTTGCGCATACGGACTCTACTGGTACTAGTAGTACCAGTGACCGAGAGGATAACGGGCAGCCCCATGTCATCACGAATAAACCCTCGAGGTTTCAAGAACTTCCCAAAGTACCGGATTGGACGAAGGAGAGAAAGGAAGTGGTTAAGTGGGACGGGGAGCCGCCTTTGGAAGGTTGGTCTTCTGGATCGAGAGAGGAGGATGGGATGGGAAAGACGAGCGGGAGTGGGAGAGGAGAGAAGAAACGAGTGAGGTTTATTGGTGTGAGGAGTATGTGGGTTCGGACGAGTGTCCAGGGCGACAGAGTCGACGTCGGGAGTTATACCTCGGAGATAGAGGAAGGAGTAGAGGGAGAACTGAAGGCTTTGTTCGACGAATCCGATATCGAGTCTCTTTCCGACCAGACTCCTCCGATCACCTGGACTGTTCTGGTGGAAGATGGCAGAGTGATCTGTTATGAACCGGACAACTTAAACAAGGAATCGGAATCTTCCATTGCTCGGCTGACGAAGCAGAAGCATCATCACGTTCCATGCACTATTTCATCATTAGGCACATCCACCACCACCGAGATCGTCGTAAACCTCTTCTCCGGTTCACTCTCACCTGGTTTTACATCCTTCGGTAGTCCACTTGGTCTCGTCGAGATCCGTTTAGAGCCATCAACGAACGACGGTGATGTCTGGGACCCTTTAACTGACGGAGACCCTCCAGGGATCTTTGGTACTGGTATCCCCTCCGGCGGTGAGAGTGGAGAAGCCAGTCTGAATCGAGCTCGAGATGGACTTTTCTTCGGTGGGAGAAACACCCTTTTGGCATATCGAGCTGGTGTCACGAAATCTATTACTCCTCCTAGTGGTAAGGACTCTGGAAAGTTTTTGTTGGGTCTTTCGGTTGCGTTTCATACAGGCGCTATGAATGCGTTTGATGTGAATGGTGGTGATGAGGGAGGAGAGGGGAAGGGAGAGGGAGAGGAAGAGAAAGCGGTGATTAAGGACGAAGTCGGGTTACATGTGGCTATGGGGCATGATATGAATGTTGGGGTTAGTACGCAGATTGGGATGTTGAGAGAGATGATTTCGGGTAGTAAGGGTAGTTGGGAGGAAGTGAGGAATGTACGTCCGTTCTCTCTTCTTATTTGTCTTTGTCTTTCCTCTGTATTGCAAAACTACTTACTAATGCTTTACATTAACAGGGCGAACTACCCTTGATCGTCCACGTCGAGAACGTGGACATCATGGCTACACTGATCAAACTCAAATACGACATCGAAATGGATTCTCATTCCAATGCGAGAATAAGAATGACATTCGCAGGCGCCTCTGAAGCACACATCTTGGCTGACGAGATTGCGAGAGCTGGAATCGCGGTTATTCTTACTCCTTCGAGACCGTTCCCCAGAAGCTGGGATGCAAGGAGAATGTCAGTTGTCGTTTCTGTTCACATCATATCTTGCCTTAAAAATCTGTTACTGATGAATAAGAACTCATATATATAGCCTCCCGGGACCTCCACTCTCTTCCGAGACAGCTATAACGAAACTGGTCAAAGCGGGCGTCTTAGTGGGGATTGGCGTTCCGGATGAGTATGATGCGAGGAATTTGAGGTTTGAGCTCGGTTGGGTAAGCGCTTTACGTTGTATACGTCGTTGGGACATGATGGGATTTCTAATGTTTTTTTGTTCTCTTCTATATTTACTATTGCAAAACTTGGTGCATACACATGCCCGGATAGGCTGCGCTCGACTCTAACGGCACCTTGTCAAAAACACAAGTTTTGGCCTTGGGTACGGTCAATCTCGAGCGGGCATTAGGGCTTTTACCCTCAGACTCGTACTCGGGACCGCGGGTAGAGACAGCAAAGGATTTCGAAGGCGCTGATTCGGATTTCGTCATCTATCAAGGTGGTGGACCTTTTGACATGGAGAGTAAAGTTATTGGCGTCGTCTCCGGAAAACGGAAGGTGGTGGATTTCTTTTCATAGTTTTTTTTTTTTCATCTTGGTGGTCGCTTTCGTTCGCATTCGCTTTTTTTTAGGACTTTTGTGTATGTATTGATAGACTCGTAACCAGTCGATGCACAACACTTTGATGACAGTCGATCAAAGCCGTGTGCGAAGCGACGGGGGCAGAATCCGGCACTTTTGTGAGGTCGCGCCAAAGTCACATGTTTGTTTTGACTTAGAGTAGGCCAGTCTTAGAGAAATTTTTGACGATGCTCGAGACAACTTGCTCAAATTTTTCAACTTTTGGTCAGTAAGATGTATGTAGTACACTTATAATAAAAATATATGGATAACACCGTTTTCCGATTTTTAATGGGGTCTTTCTATGTCGAGATATGCTTGACAGGTAAGAAATAGGGGCTTGTCTCATCTTGACTTCTAATACTTCACCCACTGACGTACACCTTCACTCATGTTCAGAGGAAAAGGTAGAAAAGACCACCTAGCATATACCAGTACTCGGGGGTGGAAACCCCGAAATCCTCAGGTCCAAAATGAGGATGATGCAGGGCCATCAACAAATCCAATAGACACTCCATCAGTACAGAATCCTCGCCGTAAACAAAAGCCTATTTCACAGGAAGACTCTTCTGGACCTTTGAAGAGAAGAAAAAGTAGCAGGTTAAACCCCGAGCCTGAAGCAGGACCCTCTAATCCTCCACTCCCAGACCCAGAGGTTCAGAGTTGGATAATACCCCCTAGTCCGAGTCCCAGTCAGTCACCTACCACAGATACATCCTCTCAGCTTCCACCATCATCACCTCCACTCCAGCTATCACCGCACACACCACCATGCAAATTAGATTTATTCCCTTTACCAAATGAGCGACTATTCCCTTCACCATTGAAACATCCCATGACCCAAGTAATACCCAAACCCTGAAGCCGATCCTGCTTCCCCATCAACACTTTCATACATTCTGTCAAGTCCAATTTCTACCGTGAGACCCGGAAGATTAATTCAACAAATGCCTATACGCAATCCACGAGGCATCCGAGCATACCAACAGACAGAAGATTACTGTACTATTTTGACCAATGGTTCAGTAATGCATAACACAGGGTTACTGAACTGGGTGATTCCAAAAATCGTAACGCATAACATATGGTTCTGAACTGGGTCTGTAATGTTTTGAGTTTAGGCCAAAAAAGCAAAAATTTCAGGCGGCTGGCGCCAGTAAACTGTGTAATACACATGTACATGATATGTGTCACGGTGTGACCTGAGTTATACCTATAACACACAATGAGTGTCAAGTATATATCGTCAGTCTGGTTACACGAGACTAAGTTATACCCTTGAACACTGACAGGCGACCTAGTCTTGTGTCACTTTCGCAGGGAGGACCACGTCAAAATTTTATTAGGTAATCTAAGAAAATTCATGAAAAACAAGCTATTTATACTGAAAATTAATTGACTATTCTTGACCAGCGTACTCGGGTTATGCATATATTCCTAACTATCAAAAAAATCTGGGCAAAAGACAAGCCTGAACTAGAGATTTGATGTGGTCATTCAATCTTGTTGAGAACTTCAACGCGGAAGTGGCTATGCCACTGCGATGTTTGTGAACCAGTAATCCTCCGCATTAAGGCTCCAACCAATTATTATACAATTATGGAAAATTTGTATTTAATTGGATATGGATACTAATTAATCATTAACCGATTATAATTAGTAATTAATTAGTTTTCTTTGAACTGTGAATTTCGCCCGTTACAAGCTTTCCAACATCAAATTCAAACATCCCATCCTCCAACCACTTCTTTGCACACATTGCGGAGGTTGTGGTTTCAGCTTTGAGTGAAGAACGCAAGTCTGCACACAAGTGCCGAGACTGTGAGAAAAGCCGCTCGACCGAGACACTTGCGCCAGGAATAGCGAGAAAATCCCGTGCAATTCGAGAAATGATAGGAAATGTACCTTCGCCTTTGGTATGGTTCTGTGCCAGAGTGAGAACATAGCAATTTTCAAAGAATCGGTTACGTATCTTCCACCACAGCAAAGGTTTTTTAGGATCTCCTTGCCCACCATCACCTCGGATATATCGATCCAACTCACTCGTAATGCTTTCTGGCTCAGGAGTTGTGCCCCAATCAATAGAGGGCTCTCCCCCAGGCTCCAAAAGCGATAGAAAGAAGTCCATATCTTCTGGTAAAACATGAGATTTAGCCTTTACAGGTGAGATCGCACTCGGAAGTGGGGTGGCTGATTGGGAGTAGTCCTCATAAACATGCTCAAAAAGAGTTTGAGCAAGTAATCACTGGAACCAGGTGAACCAAACCACTGCAGTCGCATTGCTGGGTGACATACTAACAAAACTTAAAATCAATTCATCAACAGAAAAAATGACTTACCAGTCGCAACAACGTAGAATTGATTATTCTTAGCCTTGTTGTGATAGGACATTAACTTGTCCAAGCGGACCAAGCCAGCACGTGCAGCAAATTTGAATACTTCCGGAAAGTTTTCATTAGCACACGCAACCTTGAGTTCCTTCTCCATGACACGATACATGGGCAATACATATGGCAGGGTGGGCTCGTTCTTGCTTGACATACGTAATGTCACTCGGGTGAAAGTCTTTAGAGTATGATGAGACTCAAACATTTTTGATTCCAAAAGTGCACATACCTCGAGTAATAACTCAAGCTGCTCTAGTTTCTTCCAGTCATTATTTGACAGATTCAGATCTCAAAATTCTTTATTATGATTAACCCAATCATTGATTGCCTGGTATATTTGAGTATACTCAAAATCTTTTAAGTTTTGAATGAAGTAACATACCTCTCGCAAAAGTCGAGCACGCTTGATCATTGCATGTGTATAATTCCATCGTGTGGATACATCTCAGATAACCATCAGCTTACACTTCAAGCTTCCTTTCTTGTTCCTCTCAGTAGGGTATCTGCGAGCTGCAAATTTATGGAAAAGGGTGCGTCGCTGAGGAGAAGAAACAATTTTGTTGACAATAAGACGAAGCTGTATTGTCTATTTTAGTATGAGTTGAATAAGTCAGAAAGACCCCATACCCGTTTGACACAGCTGAGTGTTTCTGCGTTCTCTGGAACCTCTAATGAGTCTGAGTCATCAAATCCATCCTTGATTTCGATATCCTCCTCCTCTTCCAACTCTTTTAATGACTCATCTTCACCCTTGTCATAGTGGAACGGGATGTCTTTATTAAGAAGCCAGTAGTCATCCAAATCACTCTTGTCAACCTCATCTAGTGCCTTCAAGATAGCTTGAACTACAAGATTTACGACGTGAGCGAGGCAGCGTATGCGGTTATTTTCAGGATGAAAATGAATACTGTATCTTTTGGACAATAGAAGTCCAAGAGCATGAGCCATAGTGTCACAGGATGATGCATTATCCATTACAATAGCTATGAAGTAAAAATATCATTTGCGCCATCAGTTTGGTTGTTTGTATTTTGAAATGTGAAGACTTATCTTGTTGAGACCGCCTCGTTTTGATGTGGTTCTCACAAAAGCTTTTGCGGCATACTGTCCAACATGCTCGTTTGAGCCGAGGTGATGAAAATTAACCAATCGCTCTACTAGTCTCCAATCATCGTCAATCCAATGTGCAATGATCCCGGCAAAGCTAAAGATCATTTGACAATTGGTCCAGACATCATGCGAGAAGGCAATTTTTGAATTGACACCCTAAGAAAAACAATTGTATGAACAAGTATAGTAACACCAACGAGAGCTCGTAACTCACTGAAAGTTCCTTGATGACATTGGCTTCCATTGTCTTCGTAATCTCCTGAGCAATTTTATGAACAGTAGTATCAGTTGGAAGCCTGAATTGGACTCTGAGATACTCAAAGACCCTCCGGAGCCCTTGGCTTTCCCCAGTGGTCCAGGGAAGCTGATCCTCCAAAATCCAGGCCGTAAAGACTTCAAGGAATCCTTTTCTTGTCTTTACAAGTGCAGGATTGAGTTTTCCTTCCTCGATATATTCCCTCATCAAGCGCTCACTAGCAGCATTACTGCCAGCGCTCTGAGTCATCTTTTTTTTATTGTCCCCCATCTCAGTACTGTTACCGATAGTTTGTCCAATCTTGTCCTGATGATCGCACTTTATGTGAAAGGTCAGATTCGCGATGGAAGGGCGTGGATGTTCTGCAGTAAATGATTCCATGGTGTTACTTGCAGGAAGACTACGTTGACGAAATATGAGATCAGTGACTGAATCATGGAGTAAGGTCTATATACATACGTGGAGCAGTACTTGCACTTAAACAACCATCGTTTACCAACTTTCCTGGCTCCGACACAAGTCTAGGCTCTCAAAAATGATCCAATGTGTTGCTATCAGGTCCTGGTTCCCGGCCACGATGCACCCCTGATAATTTGATGGATTGGAGTGCCGACTCGCCATCAGACTGGGACTCCTCGCTGATATCAAGGTCTAGATTATCACGACTGAGGCGTCCCTGAACTGTTTTTGACAACTAAAAAAACTTGAGGCCACCATTATACTATAACGTTGTTGTTCATGCACTGTCTTTGCCTTTTCAATAGCAGGTTTCGGAATCCTCTTGCCTTTACCATCCACCTTACCCTTCCCTTTGTCCTTGACAGCTGCTTTCTCTTTTTCTTTTCCTTCCAAAACCTCCACCTCGACTACATTCTCTGACTCTGAGCCATCACCTCCACTTAAATCATCCTCATCACTACTCAGAACCCTTTTCCTGTTCCCATGTAAATGTGACGGCCCTGCTTCATCTAATACAATCTCTTGATTGTTCTCGTCAAACCGAACTGAATGTGTCGACTCGACAGACAGTGATCGTGGTCTGGCTGGGGGTTTGTACGACTTGTCCCCTTCCTCATTATCCACCAGATACAGTGAAACTTTTATAAACCTAAAGTTAAGTTGTCAGATCGTGTTTTACAAAAGTGACTGATTAGCGGTGGGGACCGGTTTATCAGCCCGGGGGCTGCTTAAAATGGGAGGGGAGGTCCGGAGCCGAGTCCTCGCTACTCGGCATGCCTCCTACAAGACTGGCGTGACAGGATTAGGCGCATTTTGTGACAGAGCGCTCAGCTTTTATAAAAGCAGCGAAAACTTTATAAAAGCTGATGATAATTTTTATGATATATTCAACAGTGGAGAGAGAGGCAAAGTGACAGGTGGAATTTGTAAAGGTAGGGTCTACTTTATAAAAGTTGAAAACTTTCCACGGTTAATCCGGGCAGCCTTGGAGTTGAAGCAAGAGGTGATGACCGTCTCACTACGTTGCCCGTGCTGGACAGGATGAAAGATGATCTCTAGAGTAACGATGAGATCCAAATAGATAACAGGCCATATTCATCTCCAAAAAAGAGGGGGTAACGTCAACTTTTATAAAATACAGTTTGAAAAAACACAGGAAGACCTACCTCTTATCAGGCAGCCTTGGATTCGAACCAAGAACCTCTTGGTTCGTGACCTCAAAGACCGAAGAGGTGATGACCGTTTCACCATGTTGCCCATACTGGACATAGTGAAAGCCAATGTCTAGAGTAGGGATGGGATCCAGATAGATAACATGATTCCGGGCCTATCATCTGCGCTAAAAATCCAAGCTCCACTCCTACACTTTGGAGAGAAAAGCGGGGCAATACGTCAACTTTCATAAAAGTGAGAGGTGTGATTTGGAAAAGTAGGCTTAACTTTTATAAAATAGAGTCGAAAAAAAATGCCGACTTTTATAAAAAAAGACTTACAACAGCTTGCGAGCAGGCAGCCTTGGATTCGAACCAAGAGGCTCTGGCTTCATGACCTTGAAGACCAAAGAGGTGATAGCCGTTTCACCACGATGCCCATACTGGACATAGTGAAAGCTGACTTCTAGAGTAGGGATGGGATCCAAATAGATAACATCATTCCAGGCCAGATTCATCGCTAAAGATCCAAGCTCCAATCCTACACTTTGGAGAGAAAAGAGGAGCAGTAACGTCAACTTTCATAAGAGTGACAGGTGAAAGTAGGCTTGACTTTTATAAAATGGAGTTGAAAAAGAATTCCAACTTTTATAAAAAAGACAGTTGAAAAAGAATTCCAACTTTTATAAAAAAGACAGTTGAAAAAAAAAAGATGTGAAGCTCTTCTCACATAGGCAGCTTTGGATTTGAACCAAGAGCCTCTTGCTTCGTGACCTCGAAGACCAGAGAGGTAGGTAGGTAGGTAGGTAGATTACACGGCTCCGCAACATGCGGGGAACCTAAGGTTCAGCCGGCAACACCTGTTCGGCGGAGGCAAATGCGTGGTAGACTGACCCGGCAGAGGTGATGACTGTTTCACCAGATTTCCCCTGCTTGATGGAATGAAGGCTGATTTCTAGAGTAGGGATGGGATCCAAATAGATAACTTGATTCCGGAGAGAAAAGAGGGGTAGTAACGTCAACTTTTATAAAACTAAGTTGAAAAAAATTCCAACTTTCATAAAAATTCAAAAGACGTCGTCTACAAACAGGCACTTGGATTCGAACCAAGAGCCTCTTGCTTCGTGACCTCAGAGACCAAAGAGGGGATGACCGTTTCACCACATTGCCCGTGCCGGATACAGTGAAAGCTATTCTCTAGAGTAGGGATCGGATCCAAATAGATAACTTGATTCCGGGCCATATTCATGTCCACTAGAGATCCAAGCTCCAGTCCTACAGTTCGGAGAGAAAAGAAGGGGGTAGTAACGTCAATGTTCATAAAAGTGACAGGTGCGATTTGTAAAAGAAGGCTCAACTTTTATAAAATAGAGTTGAAAAATTTGAGACTTGTTAGTCTTGTTTAATGGGCAATCTTGGATTCGAACCAAGAGCCTCTTCGTTTGCGACCTTAAAGACTGAAGAGATGATGACCGTTTCACCACATTGCCGTGCTGGACAGTGTGAAAGCTGATCTGTAGACTGGGGATGGTAAGGTCGACTTTCATAAAAGAGACAGGTGTGATTTGTAAAAGTTGGGTCACCTTTATAAAATAGACCCAAAAAAGCTTCGACCACTTCACCGATTTGCCCGCACAGGACCAGTTGTCCCCCCTCTTCTAACGCAAGTTGAACAAACGTCTTGGCTTCGAACCTAGAGCCTCCTCCTTTTGACCTAGAAGACCCGAAGAGACAGTGACCGTTTCATCATGGCCCGTGCAGAACAGACTGAATGATGCTCTCTAGAGCAGATGATAACGACAGGTACGATTTGTACCTGTCACTCCTATGAAAGTTGTCATTATCTTCACCAGCACAGCCTTGGATTCGAAACAAGAGCCTCCTCCTTCATGACCTAGAAGACCGAACCAAAGAGGGGGTGACCACTTCACCAGATTGCCCTTGCTGAAAAAAACTCTCGCCCCTCTTCTAAAGCTGTCAACATTTTCTTCAATTCAATCATAGTGAAACGGGTGGTTTGTGAAAGTAGGGTCAACTTTTATAAAAAGTGTGCAAACGAATCCCGATTAGCACAACCTTGGGTTCGAACCAAGAGCCTTCATGAGCGGGATGACCGAACACAAAAGGGGGTGACCACTTCACCAGAGTGCCCTGCCTGGCGAAATTCTCGCCCCTCCGTTAAAGCTGTTGACATTTCCTTCAAGTGTCAGATCTTTGGAATCAAGAAAAACGTAACAGTATTTTTTGACCCTACTTTCACAAATCACAACTTTAACTTAGAGTTGGGATTTGTGAAAGTAGGGTCAAAAAATTCCATAAAAAGGAGAATGCTTTTATAAAAAAAAACAAGGGGTACTGACGTAGTAGGCAGCCTTGGATCTGAACCAAGAGCCTCCTCCTTTGTGACCTAGAAGACTGAACCTAAAGATGCGGTGACCACTCTACCAGATGGCCCTTGCTGGACAAATCCTCACCCCTCCCTCAAAACGAAAGTAGGGTCAACTTAGAGAGTCGACCTTTATAAAAGTGGCAGAGAATTTTGCAAAGAGAAGTTTTCGCCATGGTCGGATTACCTGCAATACGGTAGGTTATCTGAGAACACCCACAGTAATTCAACCGTACCTGATAGAGCAGTCAGCGCACCGAAAGCATGGTTCAGCGGAAAGCGGGAATGAATATCCGTGGGTTCTCCTCCCGTGAATGGGTTTCCTCTTCTCCTTTAAAATCTCCCTCCTCCTTTAAAAAATCAAGTCGTCACCAGGCTCATAGAGGTTCATTCCAGAAAAAGAGAACGAGGGGAAATAGCTTACTGGATTATATCTGGAAAGCTTGGAGGGCTGGGAGCATCCCATTAGAGGACGGGAAAAATATCCAGAAACAAGCTTATACAAACCTATCGGAAAAGTTCCTTTCTCAAAAGAAGACTCCATGATTGAGAGAATCCACATGACACGACTGCAAACGGATCACAAAACGGATGCTTCTTGGCTGGAACGTGGTCATGGGTGTGGTTGAGGAGTGATTCGTCGTTGTATCCCTTGGGCTCCTTCTGGCGAGTATTCTGGGCTAAAGATGACGCCAACTTTCTGAGATATTATTAGCAAAACGTTCCAAACGAATTTGATGAGACTCACTGATTCACATAGACTTTGCTGAGACTCACTGATTCACATAGACCCCCGCCGTTGGAACCACCAGGGGATCAAGTCATACTTGTAATTCTGTCCACCTTTGCCCTGCAGGAGCAACTGCAGTGTTGAGAGTTGGGGAGCATCCAAGGAACTGAGCAACGTCTATTTCAGACATGATGGTGAAAGGTGGAAAAAGAGACGTGCTGGCAGTTTCACACAGACATAACCGAAAGGTCATTTTTATAAAAGTGAGAGATAACTACTAAAACTGCCTTCAACTTGCCACCAGACGAGAACGAGTCAGATTCCAATCAGCTAGTGATCAGTGTCCTTCCTTTACAGTTTTTTTTTTAAGAGATAAAATATTCTCTGTGTTTCACTGAATATAGAATCCATACTATTAACTCAGTGATTTAATGCTGGGTGAGATTGAACGATTACCCATGTTTTGAGGATCTATCAAAAAGTAATTGATCTCAATGAAGGAATAGACCAAAAATAGATGCTGATATTCTTTTAAGTTTTGTTTAAGATAGTAGACCATATCTGCAATGCGGATTTCTGGTCGTTGTTTTTCATTGAGGAGCGCGATATAGATTTATCTAGGCCCCACCCAAAAATCTTCAAGTGGGGCTGGGTGGTTGACCAAATGCCATGGTAATTTTGCATTAGCCCATTTCCGTTTACCTGTAAACACCATTATTCTTCGACATTTTGGAGCTTAGAAAAATCCGCGTTGCAGATATGGTCTAGTGGTATATTCCAAAGTAATTTGGGAGGGATTATCGAATAAAGTAACTGATATTCAAAGTAAGATGGTAGTAAGATGTAATAAGATGACGAACTCAGGTTTCAATCACTGAAGTAAGGATTCAATCTCATATAATATTTACAACTCTCAGGTCTTCATATGTTCTTCAGAACAGCAGAAAAAAAATATATTGATCAATGTTTTCAGTCAAACCATATTTAACCTTCCACTCTTAAATAGACGAATACAAATTGAGATTCTCATTGATTCTCTGTCTCTGTCTCTCTTACACTTCCTTCCTTCCTTTAATTATGGGACATCTCAGATCTGATCTGAAATCCATCCCCAATACAATAAAATATCTTTGTGCTGTGTGATGTGTGAACAAGTCACCAGGACTGAAATGACTCGTGAAATGTTTGAGATATGGAAATTAGAATTGTCCAACCTGGAGGAAACTCTCTCAGCTACCCAATTTGAATCACAATGTGGAGGTGGGACAATAACTTCAATTACTATCTCATGTTCGTCCTAGAATAGGTCTCAGAATATTATCACTCATATAAAACATGTTTGACAGAAGGGT
>ML179312.1:62669-88511 GCA_004369135.1 Dendrothele bispora CBS 962.96 | reverse complement strand
TGTAGTGTCATCGGTGTCATCGGTGTCGTGATGAAGTAAGAAAGTAGTATCAAAATAGTAACGGAGCTGTACATATACAACAGTATGAATAGAAACATCATTTCATCATCATATTTTCATCCATCTTTTGAACATCATAGAAGTGCGTCAACGTTCCGGTCGGTTGACGCTTTATATGAACATTGGTCGAGGGTAATACACCAGGATTGTAGGAGATGTAGATATAGATTTAACACACCGATCTACGAGGGGTTATAGAGTGTTGTCCATGAAACGCCTATGTCCAACTCTAAGAACCTTTTTACGTTTATGGACGTCCATAGTCCATGGTGTATCTCTCACAAAAAATGACATATAGTGATTCTTAAGTTCGTAAGGTTTCGTTAAAATATTAATTCATACATCTCTAAATAGGTTTATACATACAAAACTTCCATAAAGAAAGTGTCTAGAAATTTTTTACTCAAAGACTTGTTCTGGAGCTTTACTTTAAACTAGATAGGTTACTTAAGATGTTTGGACGAAATGTTTATAAAAATAGTAACTAGGAAGGGAAATATTATAGACCACGGTGTTATAAACTCTAAGACTTATTGAGTAGTCTTTTTCCAAAGATGTTAATGAAGATCTTTACTTTTTGTCCACCCGTATGTAGTCGATGTTTCAACCTAATTAAACTTAGACATTAAAGATGGAACTGAATACTATTTAAAACAGGTTTTAGTGATCTAGTTGGTGTAATTTTGAATTATGACGAAGTTATAATAAAACATCTTGAATCTTGTCATGTATCATAGTAATATAAGTTCATATCTATATATATTAATATATACGGAATCATGTTGTCTTTACAACAATTTTAAAGAAAGTTTTGGGTATATGGACGTCCATGGACGCCCAATGGGCTTTAAACTCATTGGCCATCCAACATGGGCGCCTAGGCCCAATGGTCATCTCTTTATGGTCGCCTATGTCCAAATTTAAAATCTTTGGATTAATGGACGTCCAGGCCTATGTCCAGTAGGCGCCCACCTAGGCACGACTCGGAATAGTGGGCGTGGTTGTGTGGTTGTGGGAGTGGTTGTGGGAGTAGCAAGCGTAAACTAGGGGGTGGGAGGCAGAGTGAGGACGGTCAAGCTTCAAATATAAAGAGCTGATAGGCGAAGTGGAGGGAGAAGAGAAGACTGTACTCTCACCCTCCCATGAAACACACGGTGAGGCACAACTTAAAGCGGGTCTTGACGAGCACCAAAGGTACTCTCAGCTACATGGGAACTTCTACAACGTCGTCAAACTCTCCGCGCGGTCGTTTCATGCTCCCTCCAGGCGCAAAGAAAGCGACGAGGAACCCTTGGCAAGCAACAGCAGCACGGTATCCATTGAGAGAAAACATTTTCAACTGACTTTAACTTAGCAAAAAATCTCACCATAGTTGTCGTCGTTGTACGGTCGAAGATGTAGTGTAATGTAACCCTTCCGGTTGTGCAGTAGCTACCTAGTCCATCGACCCTTCAAAACCTCGCAACTTATCGAAACACCTTGACCAATGGAGGCACGGATGGAAGGACAAAGTAAACATAGTCACAAAAAAATATTTTCGAAGTGGTGCAACAGTTGTTCAAAAAATAGTCAGTATTATAGAACTTTGGATAAGACCTGGCTTTACTCGATCATTAACCTCGACAGTAGGGTGGAGGTGTAGTACTAAATTTAACCCATCGAGTCTCTCAAAGGGGGTCTAACCTGCTAAAATTAAGGGAGATATAGAGTTACGAGTAGAGTCAGGACCACTAAGCAAGTGTGTAGTGAGTTGTCCTCCTATAAAATAATACAACCCCTACCTAAAGTCTAGTCTAGACTCTACAGACTATAAAGTTCCTTCCTCCTTCTCTCTGTCTCTATCTCTTAGTTACTCCTAGAGTTAAATAAGCAGATAAATTCTCACCCTCCAATATACCGAATTTTGTAATAGTTATTTAAAGAAAGACGACAAGACTTCTTGTATACTTCTGAACTTTAACATTATACTATACTCTAACTTAGGAATGAAGTCACTAACTTTGGACTCAAGCAGTAGAATAATGTAGAATGATGTAGAATGACACTTATAGTCAATGAAATAAGCTATTAGGGAGTGTATAATGAAACCTTATGACGGGGAGAAAAGAGAGGTTTCACATTGCGTCTACTTAGACTGGACCTTAGTTCAATGAATAATAGGGTAGGGATGAGATGTTTAGCCGAATGTGAAAAAAGGTCGTGGCCGTTGCACCACTTTGCCAGTAGGGAGAAACCAGAAGATCCACTATTTCGTTCTCCAAGAACCAAGCTTAGGTTCGGACGGAAAGAAGCTTTTCACGAAAAAAAAAATATATGGTGATAGAATTTAGTCTCCAGTTGCTTAAAGTTGTAAATAAAAACTAGATAAGGAAGTTACTCCAGTTAATGAAAAATTATCTAGGAGTTTTGCACCCATCAGCAAGTTAGAGTGGGTCGTAATTTAGTGACTCGGTTATCCAATCAAAATCCTATAATCAAATAGACCCGAAACCTACTCGAAATTTCAATCCTGTGACCAATGATCGACTAACCTTAAAATGGAGACAAGAACAGACAACACCGTATCAAAAAATATTTGCGTCAAGTGGGAAAATCAGTTAATACAAAGTAAACTCAATATTATAAGACTCTGCATAAGATCCGATTACAGACACACTATCATTAACGGTCGTGCAGAGAAAAAGGTGGAAAGTGGTAACACAAACTTTAACCGCAACGACTCTCTCAAAGAAGCTCCAACCTGTTAAGATTAAAGGTATAGAGGTTGTAAAGTGCTCAGTAAAGTCAGGACAACTGAACAAGAGTGTACGTGTCGACCTGTTTCTATAAAATAACATAACCCCTACCTAAAGTCTAGGCTAGACTCTACAGGGTATTAATTTCCGTCCCACACATTCACTCTAGTCACTGTCTCAGAGTAACTCTAAGAGTTAAACATAAGCATGATAAATTCACACAGTCCAATTTAGACCAAACGGATCTTATGTAACGAGTTATATAAAAAACACGACAAGACTGCTTAGTGAGGACTTCTGGACTCTCAACATGCATAATAAACTATCAGAACTGTAGGAACTGGTGCAAGGTCAGCTAACTTCGGACGCAAAACAGTAGAAAAACGTAGAATCAGTGCAGTACAACGAAACTTAGAGTCAATGAAATAAGCTATTAGGCAGGTATAACGAAACCTTATATCTGATCTGGTACAGACGTTACGCCTAAAAAGATTCGAGCTCTGTACAGCCTCGCATAACCACAATATAAAACGGCCTTTACCCGATTACCCTAGAAGGGTCGGGAGGTTCGAAAGAGCAAGAGAAAAAGACCTTACTTGGAGATACTCAGATGACTGCTGAATTTCCTCCTCTTGGGTAAATAGTTTGTACAGGTTGGACAGGATCGCTATAGCAAGGGCGACTTGGTACGAAGTTTAGGTTCCGACGGATGATGTAGCTATGGGGACAAAAAAAAATTTGTCAAAAGAGGACGCACAAGCCAGCAGGGCCAGTACTTCCTCCTCGGAGAACCAAGCTTAGGTTCTAACACGAATAGCTCAAACAAGTTGCCCAAAAAGAACGCAATCTTCTCCCCCCCCCCCCTTGACCAGGGCACGCCCGTTTAGTCACTTCACCAGATTCCGTGCATCTAAATAGTCCAGGTAAAATATTTCGGCTGGGATGAAAAGGTTTAGTGTGAATACTTTCAACTGCAATGGTAGGGATGAGATCTCTAGTCGGAAGTGTGGGAGGTCGTGCCGCTACACCACTTTGCCAGTAGTGGAGAAATCGGAAATTCTCGTGTTTGTTCTCCCAGAACCCAGCTTAGGTTCGGACGGGTAACTTTTTTCTGTCGTTCAGAGTTTAAAAAGTGGAGATAAAATATTTTCTACTCGCATAAAAATATTTAGCGTGGACAGTGAAAGTACTTTCAACTGCAATGATGGGGAGAAAAGAGAGGCTTCACATCCTGATTGAACCTAGAGATTATCACTCTATTTATACCGGGCCTTAGTACAATAGATAAACCTAGGGTAAGGCTGAGATCTCTAGTCCAAAGTGATCGAGGTCGTGCCCGTTGTACCACTTTGCCAGTAGTGGAGAAGCAAGAAGCTCCAGGGCTTCTTTCTCCGAGAACCAAGCTTAGGTTCCGACGGACATACTCATTACAAATTTCTCCGAGAAAAATATTTTCAACGCGGATGAAAGCGTTTAGTGTGGCATTGAAAATACTTTCGACTGCAATGGGAGAAGAGAGGGGCAACCTAGGGTAGGGATCAGGTGTATAGTCGAAAGTGAAACAGATGGTGACCGTCGCACCACTTTGCCAGTAGTGGAGAAACCAGAAGCTCCAGTGCTTCGTTCTCCGAGAACCAAGCTTAGGTTCGGACGGGTACTCCCACTCAGACTTCTATAAAAAGAGTTCAGATAAAATATTTCAACTCGGACGAAAATGTTTAGCGTGGACAGGAAAAAAATTTTCAACTGCCATGACGGGGAGACCACATCGCACTAGGACAATAGATAAACCTAGGGTAGCGATGAGATCTCTAGTCGAAAGTGAGAGGGGCCGTGCCCGTTGCACCACTTTGCCAGTAGTGGAGAAACTAGAAGCTCCAGTGCTTCGTTCTCCGAGAACCAAGCTTAGGTTCCGATGATGATATTTTCAGCCCCAAAAAAAGTAGGGTAGCGATGAGATCTCTAGTCGAAAATGAGAGAGGCCGTGCCCGTTGCACCACTTTGCCAGTAGTGGAGAAACGAGAAGCTCCAGTGCTTCGTTCTCCGCTTAAGTTCCGACGAATAACGATTTCCCTAGAAGAAAAAATCTATTTTCAGCCCCAAAAAAAGTTGAGACAAAATGTTTTTTACTCGGCTGAAAATGTTTAGTGCCAACTGCTTATACCGCACCTTAGCTAGGGTAGGGATGAGATCTCTAGCCGAAAGTGAGAGAGGTCGTGGCCGTTGCACCACTTTACCAGTAGGGGAGGAAGCTCCAGTGCTTCTTAGGTTCCGACGGATGCGTAAACTTCCTCAACACCACGAAATGCAAAAAATTTTTCAGCGTCAAAAAAAGTTGAGATAAAATATTTTTACTCGGCTAAAAATGTTTAGGTTCACAGTACTTTCAGCTGCAATGACGGGGAGAAAAGAAGGTTTCACATCGCGTCTACTTATACCGGGGCTTAGTGCAATGAATAACCCTAGGGTAGGGATTCAATGAATAAATCTAGGGTAGGGATGAGATCTCTTGTCGAAAGTGAGAGAGGCCGTCCCGTTGTACCACTTTGCCAGTAGAGGAGAAACCAGAAGCTCCAGTACTTCGGTCTCCGAGAACCAAGCTTAGGTTCCGACGGATAAGTTCCTCACGCACCTAAAAAAAATATTTTCAGCGCCAAAAAAGTTGAGATAAAATATTTTCTACTCGGTTAAAAGTGTTTAGTGCGAACAGTGAAAATACTTTCAACTGCAATGAGAAAAGAGAGGTTTCACATCGCGTCTACTGGACCTTAGCTCAATGAATAATAGGGTAGGGATGAGATCTCAAGCCGAAAGTGAGAGAGGTCGTGGCCGTTGCACCACTTTGCCAGTAGGGGAGAAACCAGAAGATCCACTGTTTCGTTCTCCAAGAACCAAGCTTAGGTTCGGACGGAAAGACGTTCTACACGGAAAAAACAATATGTTTTCAGCACTAAAAAAAGTTGAGATAAAATATTTTTACTCGGCTGAAAATGTTTAGTGTGAAAATATTTTCAACTACAATGAGGTCACATCACGTCTACTTATACCGGGCCTTAGTGCAATGAATAACCCTAGGGTAGGGATGAAAGGTCTACTCGGCTGAAAATGTTTAGTGTGAAAATACTTATGCAATGAATAACCCTAGGGTAGGGATGAAAGGTCGTGCCCGCTGTACCACTTTGCCAGTAGTGGAGAAACCGAAGTTCCAGTACTTCGTTCTCCGAGAACCAAGCTTAGGTTCCGCGGGTTACTTATCAGACCTCCTGGAGTCATAAAAAATATTTTCAACACGGATGAAAATGTTTAGTATGGGCAAGAAAGTACTTTCAACTGCAATTAGGGGGAGAAAAGAGAGGTTTCACATCGCGTCTACTTATACCGGGGCTTAGTGCAATGAATAACCCTAGGGATGAAGAGAGTCGTGCAATGAATAATCCTAGGGTAGGGATGAAAGGTCGTGCCCGCTGCACCGCTTTGCCAGTAGTGGAGAAACCGAAGCTCCAGTCCTTCGTTCTCTGAGAACCAAGCTTAGGTTCCGACGCAAACTTCCCAAAAACTCTCGGAGTCAAAAAAAATATTTTCAACACGGATGAAAATGTTTAGTATGGACAAGAAAGTACTTTCAACTGCAATTAGGGGGAGAAAAGAGAGGTTTCACATCGACTTATACCGGGCCTTAGTTCAGTAAATAAACCTAGGGTAGGGATGAGATCGCTAGTCGAAAGTGAGACAGGTCGTGCCCGTTGCACCACTTTGCTAGTAGTTGAGCAGTTTCTGGTTGCTCCGAGGACCAAGTCGAGGTTCCGACGTTCATCTAAGACATCTCAAAAGTTAGTAAAATATTTTCATCTGGGACAAAAATGTTTAAAACAGTGAAAAACAGAAATAACGGGAGAGGTTAGACTATTTTTTATAGTAGTCGAAAATATTTATTTACGCGAAAATATTTTCAACTTGCGAGACAGTGTTTTACACGACTTACGCCACGGCGGTCAGCACATCCTCCACACGGCTCATCGCTCTGGAGCCGAGGCCTCGGGGGAGGCCAAAACAACTGGAGTAAAAACAATCAAAAGATCGTAGCTAGATACATAGATATCAACTGAGCTAGTAAATCTGTTTATCGTAAAATAGAAATTCCAATACTTCCCCGCAAAATGTTGCGAATGACAATGAAGTGACAATTTTGTACCTAAATGAATTTCTGCAAATATAAATCTGTTTCGTAAATCTGTTGATATTTTAAATCAATCAATAAAGATTTTTCCGTAATTTTCCGATGATATCTGTGGCCTGAATAAATTTTCTACAATTTCCTTTTCTCGTGATGGCCCAATAATTTTCCAATATTTCCAATATTTTCCTATTTCTTCCATACTGCTCCTTTCCATCCCTATGAACCAGACTTGGCGAGAGTTTGTGGTTTTCGTGCAGTTGGGATACAGTAATTCCATGATTTCGTGATAAGATTTGATGAGATCAAATGAGAGTCGATGGCCTTCGTGGCAAATTGAATGGTTCCAATAGAATGTCAAAATGAATAGCCCTGCTGATGGAGTGTCGAGTTCTGACGTGATGAATGGTTCCTGATATTCCGCATGGTGATTCCGAGTTTCTGAGTACTTCCTTCAATTCCCTGAGTCAATTCCTGTGCAATTCCATATGCACTGCCAAATAGCTTCCATCGGCAACAAATGCAATTACCCCACTTCGTATGATGCAACAAATGCAATGTCCCCACTTCTATATTATGCAACAAATGCAGCTCCCCACTTCGTATGATGCAACAAATGCAATTTTCCCAACTTCTATATTATGCAACAAATGCAATAACCCTTCGTATGATGCAACAAATGCAATTATGGGTGTGGGCTTCCTGGGGAGTGGGTAAAGGGGTTCTGGGGATCCTGATGGATAGATCTTGATGGATACAATGATAAAATGGAGAGCTGATGATAGGGAATGAAATGAATGAATCCATGGGTGACAACTCCTGTGCTGATAACAACAGCTGTACAACGAGTACAATAAATCCTGGGCAATAGAACAAGTGTGCATTGCGAGCACATAAACCTAAAATCAAATAAACGAGGGTGGTCCTGTGATACGAGCTTTTTCAACAAGGTGCTCCCCTTGGGCGTAATTCAGCATATTTAACAACCAGCTAGGTTGGACGCAGTTGTGTGAGATATTGGGGAGCATCTAGCCACACAATTTAGATATAGATGTAGAGGATGTTAGGACCACATAATGGGAGCTGGTTACAAGTATATTTCGCAGTTGGCTGGCCTTGCAACTGCGTGAAGATACTACAAGTTTTCTACCTACTTTTATACTACTACTTTACTACAAAGATAAGTATGACAACATATACATGTCGAGGCAATGATAAAACTATGATGAAAGAATGAAGTAGTGCTGTGGCTACTGTGGCTACTGTGATGTCAACTGGAGTAAAAACAATCAAAAGATCGTAGCTAGATACATAGATATCAACTGAGCTAGTAAATCTGTTTATCGTAAAATAGAAATTCCAATACCTGTATCTGCGGATCCGGATACTTCTTGTATCTGGATCCGGCAGGGTTTCACATGGGTAACCTAGGCGGTAACCCGGCATTACCGGGATCTGTGCTGAGCCTTAGGTGTTGATGAGGGCGTCGATGATGAAAACATGGAAGGACTTCTCCCTCCTAATTACCCACCAGTCCCGTATCCGCCCCTCCCTCCTAATTACCCCCCAGTCCCATATCCGCCAATTGACGCGTCTAACGCGACTCGGTCTTCTCCCACGGCTGGCGCTAATGACCTCAATTTAGGGAAGGAGAAAAGAAGTCGAGAAGAAGAGGAAGAGGAAGAGGAAGAGGAAGAGGAAGAATCAGAAGGAATCGATAATTCAGGAAGGACCAAGGAAGAGAATGCGCTGATAGCAAGAGCTTTGTCAAAAACGGTGAGTATGGTTTCTACTTTTACTTTTACAACTGCTATTGACCTCTTTTATAAAAGCTGTACTGACATCAATTATAGAAACTTGATCACTGGTTTGCCAACTATGCTAACAAGGAGAAAAACACCAAAAGGGACCAGAGCAATAACGTTCATGGCAAAAAGAACGCTCTGCCTCCTCCTCGTCCTGTCCCTGCTTACAAATTCTACGAAAGTCACCCCGATCACAAGAAAAAGGTCGCCAAAGTGGTCAGTGAAGAACATGGTGAACCGCGTGGGGGATTTGACCCTGAACGACTAAGTCAACATGTTGCCATTGCAAAACGACTGTTTGAGGCAGAGGATGCCGAAACTCAGACAAAGATCAGGGCAGAGGCGAAGGCCGAGTACCGACACCCCAGTAATTCCCTACACTCCCTCTCCCTCTCCCTCACCCGAATCACAACCTGGCCCGTCCGATCCCAAGGGCAAGAAATGCAAAGCGACAGAACAGTCCTCCAAGAGGTCGAAAAGGAGAAGACGGGGAGGTGAGGAAAGTGATGAGGCAGAGTGGTCAGGTGTAAGTGAGGAGGAGGATGTTAGTGAGGCCGGAGAGACCACCGAGGAGGATGAGGATGAATGGAGGGATGTCGGGAAGAAGGGGAAGGGGAAGGTGAAGGAGAAGAAAAGGGAGAAGGAGAAGAAAAGGGAGAGGGAGAGCGGGAAGGGGAAGGGGAAGGGACAAGAGAAAGGGAAGGGGAAGGAAAAGGAGACGGAACCCACGAGGCCAAGGTCGACTCGACTTGCCGCTGCTAAGGCAACTGCTGCGGCTACAAAATCACCGACGAAACCTGTCGACGAGCCGGAGAACGGCAATGACATGGACGTGGACCCGGGTGTCTCACCTACTCCGATCCCTACTTCTGCTGAGCTTCCCTTACCGACAAATGCCAACGAATCTATTCGAACCCTCCGCACTTATGTTCTGAAACTTCCAGACTACCTTGAAGATGGTCAAGATGTCGATGAAGTCGCCCAACACTGCTATCATGAAGGACTGTGGGCCGATGCACTGTCAAATGGAGACGCATGGGAACATTGGAACAGCGTTCTTGACACGCTCATCCAAAAGCGTCGGACGGAGACTATGGAGGCCTATTGGAGCAGGTTGGTGAAGAGGGGTCCAAAGGGTACTGAAGCTCTATACAGAGTGCTTGCCCACATTATGGAAAAAGTTGTTGCTGCTCCTGACATGTTGGATGGAAAGATTGGAAGGCTTACTGACGCAATTAGGAAAAAGTAAGGAACTTTTACAAAGGCTGTCATTACTTTTATAAACGCTGACTAATGTTATTCGAGATGTCTGGAGATCACTGTCTCTGAGCCTACCCCGAGTCGCCCCAATCCGGCTGAATCCAGCTCCTCCCCTTCGCGTCGACGTCGTCCCTCCCCAAGCTCCAGTCCCACAAAGCGTCCTTTGGAAACAACCATCGATGATGACACCAAGCCTTCCTGGGTCATCAGGATGGAGAAGTTTCTGCTCCCTGATATTCAGGGCACTCTGTGGAAGGATGCTGTGGAGGCGCTCGTTCACTTGGAGTCTACCTATGGGTACGAAACCTCCAACCGGTGCCTGTCAAAAAACGACAGGCCTAGGGTACTTGAGGCCTGGCTGAAGTCGAAAAGAAAAGTGGTTTGCCCAGGTCCTATGGAAGAAATGAGCGTTGACGAGATGGAGTCCGACACAGTAGTCTGGTGGAACTCGATCCAGCCTGAATGGAGAACCTTACCTTGGGATGGTCCAGAGATAAAGGACGGGGAATGGGTAAGGGAGGTGAAGGGAGACTGGGATCACCTCAGAACCCCAGGGATCAATGGTTTGTACTCGGTCTTGGCTTGCATGCAGTGGTGGTTGATACTGGAGCAGGAAGAGGAAATGGATTCCGACATGGCGTCCTGGAACTGGAAGAAAGTCTTGAGTGACATTGTGTGGGTCATCAAGACCATGGCTGCCAGCAAACCTAATGAGGAGCCTGTTTCCAAGAAGCCCTGTACTGGCTAGTTCCCCGAGCGTCCCTCCTTTTCCCCTGTCGTGCTATCGCTTCTTGTTGTAGGACTTATTGTTTCTGTACCACATGTGTTTTAAATAGCCCCTATCTTGAATTTTTCGTGTAGTTTTATAAAAGAAATGCGAGTTTTATAAAAGTGGGCCATGTGAGCAAAGTACAAGGCCCTGAAGTAAGCGTGGAGGAAAAAAGCGGGGTTGCCGTGTTTGCCGTGCTGCCGATAACGGCTCCGGAGCCCCCATACCATTTTAAGCAGACCCCGGGCTGATAAATCGGTCCCCACCGCTGATCAGTCACTTTTGTAAAACACGATCTGACAACTTAACTTTAGGTTTATAAAAGTTTTACAGTATCGACTGCCTAGTCAGTATTTAATTGCTTAGTCATGGAATGCAACACTTTCAGCATTTCGTTGCATTCCGTGACTAAGCAGGTCGGTAATACACTAGAAAATCAATACCATAGATTTTTTGCGATTTATTATTAAATCCTGAATGTCTATAGTATTAGTAATAAGGGAAATAGAGGACTATAGTGAGTCCCTGACTGATAGTCAAGAGGAATAATTGTATTAAGACAATACATATTAAGTCCAGACTTGTTCCACAAGGAAAATCGTATCCAGAGATGATAGAAGTGACTACATGACTATGGTAGAATAATTGATCTGTCTAGTTATGAGGGTCTATGCTAAGCATTTCAGCTTGGACCTTGCCAAGTAAAACAGAATAAGTCCTCCATACATAGGGGAAGTGGGTGACACCACTGTGGCTAATATAAATATGATTATGTCCTGATCCAAAGGGAATAGAATTAACTCTAGACTAAAATTATCTTTGAGTCCAGACTAAAGTCAAGTCTAAAGTCTAAATCTAATTAGAATCTAGAGTGATGATCGGTTGCGACGATCGCGTGCCTTACAGAGGATAGATCTAGAGAGGCGGAGTGCTGTTTCCAGAAGCAAGTTCCACTTATTTGATTTAATTGGAATAAAATATAGGAGTCTGATAGACCGGTGACTCGCTATGACTAGAATTAGGGGTATGACGACGATGGACGCATACTACAAATTTATCCGCAGACCCGCCTAGGGCTCCGGTATGACAGAATTTGACAGGGTATGACTCTCGACCAATGAGAGTCCAGATATTAGAAAGTTCGAGTCAGGACTTGTCAATATAGATGACTCGTTGGCCAGTACACGGAGGCGCGATAATAAATCTAGATTAAAGAAACAAGTACAGACTTAAAAGAATTAATTTAGAAAGACGAAATAAGTAACAAAGTTTTTATATACGGACTGTGACACGCACGTAAATTATGAAAGCTTATTTCTACATACCATATATAGTAGGAGGACTGTAGATCTCCTAGATAAAATAGTTTCTTTATTTTTCATTTTACTCTGTACATATAAAAGGACAGTAGATACAACCAAGTACTCCAGTGACTGTAGTACGGTTCTTGCTCGCACTTAGGACAGCTGATTCAGGAGGAGATCTCCAGTATCATAAAAGCATACCTTTGTTGTTTAAAAGTTTGTTTAACCAGAAAGTCGGCTCCGGAAGAGTACGAGATTTGTAGATACACATTTCTCCGCTCAATAGTATAAATTTTGTTGGTGATAACTTTGTGCCTTTTCAGAAGTTAAATTGGTTAACTCTGGACTGTCGGTTGAATCAGTGGTTTCGCCTTGAAAGCCATTCGCACTGGTCAGCAAGTAATATAATCTTTTCGCCTCGAAAGCCATTAGATTATATTGTGGGGAGATACTTTATTAAGTGTTTTCTTCATTGGTTATATATTTGTTTTGCCTCGAAAGCCATTCAGATATATTTCAAGTTGTACAAGCTCCTGTTTTGCCTCAAAAGCCATTCAGACTTGTATTGCGGGGTTATCATCTTCGATACCTTTACTTCCACAACCGAATCAATCACATTTACATTCACTTGAGTGTATAGACCTCACATTTACTTTTGTGTATTTGTCTAGACTTAGATATCTGTTGATATATTGAGTCGTGACTAGAATATTCAACTCCAGACTTGATTAAAACTTTGCTTCTCTGTTGTTTTGTGTGTTTGCTGCAAAAGGATTCTGTCTCCAAACCCCAGACTCGCTCGCATACACTACATATTGAGGATTAGTTTAGTATTCATTGGTGTATTGGCTTTGAGATTGCTTTATTTTTAGAGTGATCTTATTGTTGATATATTGATATCTACTATACTCAGCCACACAGCCCATTTCTATATCAGTTGTAGTGCTCTGCACTTTATCGGTATTTTTTTTGGATGCCTTGCTTAGTCACAGATAGGGTGTTAGGGAATAGTTTGGGTTAGTCCTTGAGAGTTCTACATACCTTTAATGTAACATTGTAAAAAAATTTGTATTAGACTATTCTAGAAAACTGTAGCAATCAATACTTATAAACCTCAGATTTGAAATTTTAAGCAAAAAAAGGCTAACAGAATTTAACACCATTACAGTATATTCTTATAATGACCTGATCCAAGGTCAGTTTTTTGTTAAACCACCAGAAGATTATGAAAAGTAATATAACATCACAGTGTAATATATTACAAACCACCTGTAAAGTGTCATTTATAACATCACGGACTCGTATCTGCCAGTGGCCCACACCAGCAAGTATCTATCTCTTACTCAGCAAGTTCCGGTCGGGTGTTGAGTGAAAACGGGTAGGCGCTTGATGAAAACAGGTAGGCGTTGAATGAAAACGGGTAGGTGCTTAAGTGAAAACAGGTGGGTGCTTGAGTGAAAACAGGTGGACCCTTTGAAAAAAACGGGTCGATTTTTTGTGCAAACCAACCAGCATACACAGCATCATACAACATGATCAAAGTTTAACATTGCAAACATTACTAGAAAGGCAGCTACATATCAAGACATTAGAGGCTCACTGTGGTAAAAGTTTCTAAGAGACTATGTGGCTTGGAATTGAAGTGACTTACAAGAGGTCTTTCAATGTTTTTGGATTTTTAGAGGATGGCTTGCTTAGGATAACCAATTTTTGCCTGTGATAGCAAAAGAAACAGGGGAGTGGAAAGTTAGACAAGAAGAAGAAAGTTAATTGTTGACCCACCCACTAAAATACAATCATGGTTAGTCCAGATGAAGCATTGAAGAAAAGAGAAGAATACACACTCGCTATCATTTGATAAAAGAAGTATGCTTCAGACTGGTTTCAAGTTGAATATGAAGTTCTTACAAGCTTTCGATTAAGGTAAAAAGAAATGAAGCAACACATCAGAATATACTGGCAATAATGAACAACAGATGAATACTTACTTGCTAGGTAATATGTACTGTAAACAGAGAAATAAATAATGGAAAATTGATATTTCTTACCCACTGTAGAATCACAAAATACAAGCAATTATGAAAAGGAAATTATGTTTGATGGCCTGTTGCAACAACTGATCTGTTCACTTACAGTCTATTGAACAGTGAAATACTGGTTAGTGCAATAACCTGCTTGAATAACCAGTTTGTTTTCCCACATTTTGATCAATAGAGGAATACTGGTCAGAGCAGGCATTAAATGTGAGCCAGACAAATCGTCATGATCACTTACAACCTGTCAAGAGTCACAATGAGAATTTGCTGCTGAATCAAGCAAACTGATAACTTACTCTCTTCTGTCAAGGGAGAAACAGATGTGAGTCAAGAAAATGGTTTACTGCAACAGTGGGTTTAATTGCCTACCCCCTGTTGAGCAAGCAGACATATGAATCAAGAGAGTGAACTATCACAACAAGCAATCTAATGATTTACCCTCTGTTAAGGAGGGCAATGGTAGATTAGAAGAATAGCCTACTGTAACAAGCAATTTGACACTACCTCCTGTTGAGTGGATGCATGGATGGGTTAGGAGTGTCTCTGATTGACCTGAGTGATCTGAAGACTTACTTCCTATTGAAAAAAGGCAATCATGAATCATGAGTTGGCCTGGAAAAAAGTAATCTGCTAACTTACACCCTGCTGAGAGAGGCAAGGGTGGGTAAGGATGGGTTGCTGTACCAAATAGTTTGATTACTTACAATCTTTGGGAAAATGCAAGAATAGGTCATGAACCTGGCTTGATGTGACATTCATGTGGTTACTTACTAACTGTTGAAGTGCAGGTTAGAAGGACTTTCTACAACAGGCAATCTGATCACACACCAACTGTAGAAGAAGAATAAAAGCAGGTCATGAGAACAGTCTGCTACTAGAAGCAGATTGATGACTTGCCTCCTGCAAATATCAGTGGGTCAAAAACCAGCCTACACTTGGCAATTCAATCACCCACCCACTGTTGAGGGCATGCAAGAGTGGGTCAGTTAATGATCTACTACAAGTTCTTCCAACATGCATAATCACTCACATCCTGTCATGGACATCAGGAATGGATTAGGTGAATGGATTATTATGTATTACTTACTGACTATTGAGCAAGTGTAAATAAAAGTCAGTGAATGATGTGCTAACCCAAGATTCAATACCTACTTGCTTTTCAGCAGGTACAAGAATAGATCAGAAAAACTGCCTGATGCAACAAACAATGTAATCACTTACCAGCTTTTGAGAGTGGGTCAGGAGAATGAGCTGCTAGACCATGCAATCTGATAGTGGCTCACTTTCTGTTCAAGGGAGGTGAGGTCAGTAGAATGGTCTGCTACAACCATTAGCATAATCACTTACTTCCTGATAAACAGGTTCATGGATGAATCAGGAATGTGAATTACCTCAACTTACCCTCTATCCAAGGGGGCAAGGTAGATCATGATGAAATATCCAAACAGCTAACCTGATCACCTACTTTCTATTTCGGGGTCAAAAGTGAATCTAGAAAACAGTTTGTCATGATAAGTAACTTGATTACTTACTTCCTGTTAATAAGCAACTTGAGTTATGAGAATGACCTGCTGTAACAAGTAATTGTTACTTACCAACTGTTGCAGATGCAAACATGGGTCATGAGCTTAGCTGGTATAATAAGTAGCTTGTAATCCTATGACTTACTTCCTATGGTAGGTAGAGCAAGGGTTAATCAAATGAATGTCCTGGTACACCAAGCAATATGTTCACTTACTGGCTGTTGAGGGTTAATGGTGAATAATGACCTGCTTCAATAAGCAATCCCATTACTTACTGACTATTGAGTAGACACAAGGGAGGTTTATAAATAACCAATTTCAAAAAAATTTTGATAACTTGCTTTCTGTTGGGGAGATATGTATCAGTCCAGGAACTGCTGTAAGGAGCAATATGATCACATACCAACTTTGGGAGGGTATAGATTAGTAATTAATCTGTCAAGTAATCTGTTGACTTACTTCCTATCAAGGAAAGAGGGTTAGCTCTTGAGACTGTCTACTACAACCAGCAAGTTAATGACTTACTCTCTGTTGAGTGTGAAGTTAGATCAGGAAACTGTCCTGCTGCAATGAGCAAGCTGATGACTTACCCTCTGTTAAAAGGTATGAATATCAAGAGAATGCCCTGATGTAACATCACATTTGGCCACATACCAACTTTTAAACAGGTTCATGGTGGATCAGGGTGGCCACCGCAATGAGAAATCTGATCACTTACTCCCTGATAGGAGAGCAAGAACAAATGAGAAGAATGGCCTGTATCAACAAAAAATTCAATTGCTTACATTCTATTGAGAAGGTGCCATAGAGGTTTAGAAGAATAGCACTTTCTAGAAGCATTATGATAACTTACTCTCTGTTGATACGATGCAAGGGTGGGTTAGAATAGCCTGTGATTACATACAATCTGACCACTGACCCACTATTAAATAGGAACATTAATTGATCAGAAGAGCTTGTTGCCACAAGAGTTCTGTTGACTTACTTTCTGTCAAGAGGCACCAAGAATGAGTCAAGGGAATGGTTTGTTACAACAAGTAATCTGGTCACTGACAATCTATTGAGCAAGGGCACAATCGGTCAGGAGAACTTTGCAGCAAGCAATTCAAACACTTACAATCTGTTGAGGGAGTACATGCATGAATAAGCAGAGTGACGTGCTACAACTACCAATCTCATTGCTTACTCCCTGTGAAGATAATGGGTTAGAAGGGGAGTCCACTGGAACTTATGATCTGATGCCCTACTTTCTGTTAATGGGGTGAAAAGGTCAGGAAATTTATGGATATGGAAAATTTTATCACTCACCAGCTGTTGATGGTGGTAAGATGGGTCAGAAGATTGGTGCACCACAGCAAGCAATCCAACCACCTACTTCCTGTCAAAGGACATGCAAACAGGTTAGGAGAATGGCCCAAAAGCAATCTGGTGACTCACTTCCTGTTGAGAGAGTGTATAGGCAAAAGGAGTGTCCTACTGCAAAAAGTAACCTAATTGCTTACCAACTGTCAAAGGAGGGAGGATAGTTCAGAGCAATGTGCGGCCACAACTTAACCACTTACTTCCTGTTGGTTGTGCATAAATGAGTCATAATAATTGCATGCTACAGCAAGTATTCTGGTGGCTTACTGTCTGTTGGGACCATGCAAGTTTGGGTCAAAAAAATAGCCCACTACGATTAGCAATCTGATAACTTACTTCCTGATGGAGGAGAGGAGACTAGGTCAGAAGAAAAACCTGCTGCAATGATCAATCTGATCACTTGCTTCCTGTTGGAGTGAAAACTGGGTCAGAAAAATGGTGTTCAAAAATTAGTCTCAGCCTGATTACTTACTCTCTGTTGAAGGGGAGAATACTGGGTCAGCACAATGTTCTGCGATGATGAGCAACCTGATAACTACAAACTGTTGGAGGGGGATAACACCAAGTCAGCAAAATGGCTGCTAAAACAAGCAATCTGGTCACAAACTTCCTGTTGGGCAAAGCTATGTTCAAGAATTTCTGTATTGGGGGTGTTTTCTCAATTTTACCTTCTGTTGATTTTGACAAGACATGATGGTCAATAACAAATAATTCATTTCAGTTACCATCCCTTGCTACTTACTCTCTTTTTCAAGAAAAAGTAGTGCAAATAAGTTAAGGAGGCACACTTGTTCACTTTTACTAAATTCATACCTCTGTTTCTTTCAGGATATCCACTAAGATATGTTCCAGTGTCTTTCTCACATTCTCATATTTCTGTAGATATTTTTGAGTAGTATTGGTGATAGGCTCAACAATGACTTACTTGAACAACCAAAACCAATGTAACAATATCATCTACATCTACATTCCAACCCCAAAGGCCATACACATTCTCAAACCATGTCTGGCACCACTGGTTAGCAATTTTCTCCATAAAGTGAGCCCACCTTGATAAGATATTATTTTCTACTGCTCCCTGCATGTTCTCCAAAGCACCCATTACATGATGATACCACATTTTGCATGCATAATTGCAAGCCTCATCTAAATCATTATCAATATCAAGTTCACCCTGATCCCAACACCTCTCCATTACAAATGCACATCTATCCACCATTAAAATATGGCATCCACCTGGATTCCTATAGTATTCTCCAGCCTTTCCCTCATCCATGAGGAATTGAGGCAATGATGTATGGTAGAATTGAATAGGACCATTGTTGTCAGGTATGACGAGGATATAGCTGCAGTCATGAAGTACCATCTGAACCTTTGCAGATGAAAGCAGTAGGAAGTGAGCAAGAATGGACAAAGGAAGTGGATTGTGGAGGACAAGGAGTATACTGATGGTATCCCAGAAAATGGCTTTATGATCATCGTCGAGTTTCGATAGAGCCTGGGCTATAACCTGACTGTAAATGGAATCCAAGCCTCTATGCCCCTCCAGTGCCTTCTGCAGTAGTTTTTGAGGTGCTCCTGTCTGACTACCCACAAATCGAACCAATGTTGAAGCACCGATAAACAAGCCCTCAGTTTGCATGACAAGTTTGTTTAGGTCTTCATCACTGGGCCAGGGCTCCGACACATTGTGCATAAAACGACGTCTTCTGTGATGCAATTTCATGAATTCTTCCCTATAGTATTTGTGGATAGAGCTGTAGGCAGAGAATTCCCAGAGATTCAGAGAGTGGTATGGACAATGAAGCGATTCGTAGATAGCTGGTTCATGGCGGCTAAAGAGAAGAAGACGGACAGACTTTGGGCGGCCCAGGTCTTGAGCAAAAGCTGAAAAGACGTCGACAAGATCCATGCATTCCTTCTCGTTACACTCATCGAGACCATCAACAATGATCAAGATGCCCTTGGTGGGTGATTGAGCATGCAAAGGCTGAAGAACCAACCTGTCCAACTGGGTCCAGAGATTTCGCAAGATGATATGTGGATCGCGCTTGAGAGTGGTCTCTATCTCCTGTCCAACAGAAGGAAAAAGAGTCCCAAGACAGAAAGCAATGGTAGGAAAGAAGTTCTTGTTGTTTGCAAGCTCCGCAGAATTTCGGGAAAAGAAAAAAGCAGCAGCTCTATCCGAGAACTGGTCAGCGATTGAACGAGCGACTGTCGACTTGCCGGAACCTCCAGGACCATGAACCCAGCATATAAGCTCTCCGGAAGGGTCCTGAGCCCACTCGTTGATTTCACCCAAAATGTCCTCTCGGGTGCCCGGCAAGCATTTTGCAGCGCCCTTGCCTTCAGCAGAATTAAACAACGCTGCAGTAGTGATCCTGTCTTTAGGAATTCCATAAATTTTCTCTTCTGGTGTGGAGATAAGTTTAAGTGTCGATGCGCAAAAATGTAATGAGCACGCACCTGAATCAACGGTCTGATTTCCTGCAACATTATATACTGGGCTACTGAACTGGTTGTTGTCTGTCTCCGACATGCTGATAGTTATGCTCAGGAGACTTGCAGAATACAAAATGTAGAGAATGACTCACGATGTTAAAAGTCTCTCTGACGCGAAGAGCTTGGTCTGAGGTCAAGAAATGAGGTGGAATAAGACAGCAGGAGGATCCATCCCAGCCTGTCCCTCCACATATGTATTGAGCGCGTGATCCAAGCATTCTCATTGAATAAAGTGACAGTTCACATCCGATAGCAATCAGTTACCTCAGAACCAAGATTGTTTCAACCTCGGAAGTATTTACAATATAAAAGACCTCATCATTTACCCGAAGCAAAGGTTTTATGTTCAGATGACTTCGGACAGATGGAGAAGTCAGGTCATGGGCACCATCGTACAGCGATACTGGGAGTGATTATCTCCATTGAACTGGTAAAAATAGAAGGAAGCCTGCCGTCACACACAAACTACGAGCTTATGGCCGCAGAGTCCCCACAGGTTGTTGAGAAATGACAAGGAAGTGGTCGCATATCGATAGACGTATTGCTAAACATGGGACGTACATCCGGATTGAATCCGAGTCAAGAACATGACATCTGTAGGGGTGTCATTGTTCTCTCGCACTCGATCGATAACGGAATACTCAATATAGTGACAGACCTCATGACAGGTCATGGATTCGTGAAGAAGTGTGCGAGTTTTTGTTAGCACGCCAAAAATACCAAAATATCCGTCGAGCGGATCAATGACCCGATATGGGTATGGAAATGAGATAAATCTGGAGGTTAGATACGAGTCCGAATACTTTATGTATCATTTAGCTAGATATATGAGCAGAAACTTGACACATTTGGACACCTTTCAGTAAATTTGATTGATGAGCAGACACCTCGAGTATTGAATCTATTGAAAGAAGTACAAAAAGGCCTTAAATCAGGGCTCTGGACATGCTTGCGGATATGCGTCCAGAAAGACAATAAGTCCGGCTTCGTAATATAGCTGTCAATACTTCATTTGTCCACAGAACAGATATACCAGAATCAATTCAATTTTGGCATATCCGTTCTGCAGACAAATAAACTATTGGTACCTATGTCACAAAGCCGGACTTATTGTCTTCCTGGACGCATATCCGCAAGCATGTCCAGAGCCCTGATTTAAGGCCTTTTTGTACTTCTTTCAATAGATTCAATACTCGAGATGTCTGCTCATCAATCAAATTTACTGAAAGGTGTCCAAATATGTCAAGTTTCTGTTCATATATCTAACTAAATGATACATAAAGTATTCGGACTCATATCTAACCTCCAGATTTATCTCATTTCCATACCCATATCGGGTCGTCGATCCGCTCGACGGATATTTTGGTATTTTTGGCGTGTAGGTTGAGTAGTTTTTTACCGGGTTGAAACAGAGGGGTCTCAAGGATGGGGTTTTTTTTAACCGTTTCTAACAGTTTTTATCCTCACGTGACGGATAAAAGTGATCGAAATTTTCCTAAAAAAAAAAAAAAAGAAGCTACGAATAGCGCGTCTACAACGGCACCCAGATTTTTGGACTCTCACGCGGTGTCTGGAACGTGCCAATGCCCGATTTGCCATTGGCTAATGACGGATTGGAACAACGACAGATCATGATGACACATGTTCCCGAAGTGGTTTAAAGGTTCCAAATCTGTCGTTAGAGCTTTTCCAATGACAAATCATGATTACTTCTAATCATCAAAAGCTTTCCTACTTGTTTTGCAGCTCGAAAATCACCTTTTACTGTCCATCCCCCATATAATAACTGCCATTTATAGCCGGTCATCATTAAGCCATTGCCATATTCAAGGGTCCGAGCCAGAAGTAAAGAGTGACGATGGAGATATAATAACTTATTACATAGTTCATGTCTTTAACCACCTTGAAATAAAATGTGCTTGTCACTGCTGCCTCTACTATAATAGAATATCAACTCACTTGTGCTACATTATTTATAGGACTTTACTGCAATGTTGAATATCATTCTTATTTCTGACATACTTCAAACCTCATAGAGAATCTTACTTCATAAATAATTTGAAAGACATATCCCCAGGTTTTAAGGTGCCTTATGTACCCAGAAATCATCTAAGAGAGCCACCTCTGGAGCTATCCTCTAAATTTATTGAAATTTGAGATGGTTTGGACCTGTTTCATTGAATTTTATAAGGCCTCACATTGCTTTTACTTACACAGACTGAAATCCAACACATTCACCTTAAATCATCCATAATACACTATGATATCAAAGAAAGTGAGTATTCTTAATTTTGAAACTGTCAAGCTTGAGGAGAATTTGGTATGCTTTCATGAAATCTGGTGATAATCCTGTCCTGCTCTGAGATCACACAAGGTGATAGGTTGATACTTGTGCAACATGTTCAAGACTTCAGCTACAGAAACTACTGTCAAGGGCACATCCTGCTACACTAAAGTAGAAGATGGTAAGATCTGAGACATACCTGGGGACAAGAGCTAACTTGACTGTTAGTAAAGACTTAAGAGGGCTTAGGGTGATTGTTTCAGAGAGAAACGAACTGAGTATTAAGGCAGGTAACTACTGTCCTTATATACTCAGGCTACAAAAGAGGGTGCACAGACCATGCAGTGCTCATAGCCATAAGACATATTCTACTGGGGAAAGGTGCCATTGCTTTGCATGGCAAGGTACGAGGCCCTTTATTTTATCTTTCATTTATTATTTGAAAGTATTGTGGTGGATCTAGAAGTGCAAGATGATAAGTAGTCACTGCAGTTGCTAAATTTAAGTAATAGGCAGATGATCCATGTTAATGGAATCCTAGATAGCAACCATAACTTTCAACTGTTTTGCAGGAAAAATTTGAGCATTGTAAACAAGTTTAGAATGATCTCTCATTTTGCTAGCTCATCGCTACCCAATGGATAGGAGCTAAATCTGAGATCCTGAATCTAATGGATTTCAAGTTGATACCAACAATTTTCCATATTCTCACCCAATGGCCTCTCATGATAACTGTGCTTAAATATAATGAGCTTTTTGCAAACAAGCTCAATATATTCCATGTCTCCAAGTTGCCCTGTTGAATAATTTGCATTTTGGAAATATTTTTATATGTAAGCACTCTCATCATTGATTTTTGCATATTTAAAATTGTAAAACCTAGTTAAATTTGGCCATTTGGCTCTTTTCATGTATCTCTACTGGGATTTTTACATACATTTGGTACTTAAATCAACCGATTTCCTCCAGTTTTATATATTTTATTGTACCAGATAAAAATATTTCCTCTCTATTCTATATATTTTGAATCTGTACACAATACAGCTGCTATTTTTTTACTTTCCGAGTCATAGAAAAGATATGGTGTGACTCAAAACATTTCAAAGAAGTAGACTATTGCTTCATGAGGCACAAATGGGGCAGGTGCAAGGCTGTAAGTTGTAAGGTTAACACTTCAATATTTAAGGTCTGGTTACTGGGTACTCAGATAATCATAAGGTAAAATTCTCCAAATGAAGAACACATAATGTGGGAACCAATCCAAGTTTAGTCAATGATGTTAGATCTACTCTTTGGTTTTCATTGAAGTACATGCTCTGTCCAGGACAATATTACATCCTTGATTACTGATATACTTCATCCATTTTTGTTGAGCAATACATTATTCAAATATATGCTCAAACATATTGAAAAACTAGAGTGATCAGAATCAGAAGCTTGCAAGTTGTTGATGTTGAGATAATGAATGCTAGAAATAACTAAAGTCAGACTCAGAGGCACTCCAATATGAGACATGTCCATATATTTGCCTAGAAATAATAAAGTCATTGGTGTCACAAAAAGTGACCATGTGCACACATTACATAAGTAGGAGTGTGATGAGTACACAACAGCTATATATAGTAGATCCCACAATGCTAACTGAAGTTAGCATTGCCGGCCTTTTGGCACAACGGTTAACATGACTTGGGGTCAGTCTGTTACAGAAAGTGGGATTTTTGCGGATATAGATGTGAAAAGTTTTGGAAGCCCAATGACCAGTCGCACGAATGAGATGAAGAGGGACACCAATTTCTGCTAGGCCAGTAGCACTGCCCGAGCGAATTGACTGCATCAGGATTTGTGTGAGTTTGCTTGACCCTGACTTGCCCGGCTTTTACTGGCTTTTACCGGCTTTTTTTCGGCTTGAAAAAGTTCAATAGCTTTGTTCAAGCTGAAACAAGCCGGGAAAAGCCAGGAAAAGCTGGGCAAGTCAGGGTCAAGCAAACTCACACGAATCCCGATGTGACCAGCGATATTGTGCCAATTATATAAGCTCTTTAGCCTTTCCATGAACCATGACTGGGTGGCACCAGATGCAAGTATTCTTTCTAAAAAGTACCTGTTAGTTAACTGCTCGACATTTTGAAAAGTGGCCGTTAAATTTTTACCACTATGATTTTAGCGTGGCATGCATTTTACAAGCTTAATGGCATTCTCGGCACCTGGGTTGTATACCAAATATCCGGCAGTACTCCGGCACCACATGTGGTGGCTGCAGTGGCTGATAGGGGCTGATTTAAAACCCGATATGGAAGACATAAGATCAAGGTCTGTTGGGTAATCTGGTAGATATTTATCACGTAATGTTGGATCTGAAGTCCATTTTTGGATAGGGGCTGTGGCTGAACAGGAGCCAGCAATGAAAACATAAAAAATTATGTAAGCAGGTTTCTAGAGATATTTTTGGGTGAGGAATCTGAATTTCCAATCAGTTTAGTCATATCTCTCAAGGTTAGTGAGATTTTGGCAAATTACTGCTCGAAAAGGCAGATGTACTTTTTTCCCAGGGTGCAAATGAGGATTGAAAATTCAGGTAAGCAGGTTTCTAGGGGTATTTTTGGGTGAGGAATCCAAACTTCCAATCAGTTTAGTCATATCTCTCATGGTTAGTGAGATATTATCAAATTACTGCTCAAAAAGGCAGAAAAATGTACTTTTTTCCTAGGGGGTGCAAATGAGGATTGAAAATTCATGTAAGCAGGTTTCTAGGGATAATTTTGGGTGAGGAGTCCGAATTTCTGATTAGTTCAGTCATATCTCATATGGGTAGTGAGATATTAACAAATTACTGCCCATAAAGGCAGACAGATGTACTTTTTTCCCAGCAGGTGCAAATGAGTATTGAAAATTTTATGTAAGCAGGTCTCTAGGGGTACTTTGAGTGAGGAACCCAAATTCTTGATTAGTTTAGTCATATCTCTGATGTGTAGTGAGATATTAACAAATTACTGCTCAAAATAGCAGAAAGATGTACTTTTTTCCCAGGGGGTGCAAATGAGGATTGAAAATTTATGTAAGCAGGTTTCTAGGGACAATTTTGAGTGAGGAGTCTGAATTTCCAATCAGCTCTCTCATGGTCAGTGAGATATTAACAAATTACTACTCACAAAGACAGAAAGATGTACTTTTTTCCCAGGGGGTGCAAAAGAGGATTGGAAATTTATGTAAGCAGGTTTCTTCTTTTTTTTTTTTTTTTTCTTGGAGTAATGTTAATACGCTAGAAAATCAATACCGTAGATTTTTCGCGATTTATTATTAAATCCTGAATGTCTATAGTATTAGTAATAAGGGAAACAGAGGACTATAGTGAGTCCTTGATTGATAGTCAAGAGGAGTAATTGTATTAAGTCAATACATATTAAGTCCAGACTTGTTCCACAAGGAAAATCGTATCCAGAGATGATAGAAGTGACTACATGACTATGGGAGATTAATTGATCTGTCTAGTTATGAGGGTCTATGCTAAGCATTCAGCTTGGACCTTGCCAAGTAAAACAGAATGAGTCCTCCAGACATAGGGGAAGTGGGTGACACCACTGTGGCTAATATAAATATGATTATGTCCTGATCCAAAGGGAATAGAATTAATTCCAGACTAAAATTATCTTCGAGTCCAGACTAAAGTCAAGTCTAAAGTCTAAATCTAATTAGAATCTAAAGCGATGATCGGTTGCGATGATCGCGTGCCTTACAGAGAACAGATCCCCAGAGAGGCGGAGAGCCGTTTCCAGAATGTGTTCCACTTATTTGATTTAATTGGAATAAAAATATACGAGTCCGATAGACCGGTGACTCGCTATGACTAGAATTGGGGGTATGACGACGATGGGCGCATACTACAAATTTATCCGCAGACCCGCCTAGGGCTCCGGTATGACAGAATTTGACAGAGTATGACTCTCAACCAATGGGAGTCCAGATATTAGAAAGATTGAGTCAGGACTTGTCAATGTAGATGACTCGTTGGCCAGTACACGGAGGCGCGA
>ML179312.1:0-45571 GCA_004369135.1 Dendrothele bispora CBS 962.96 | reverse complement strand
GGATTCCTGATCCTTGTGTCTCGTCTGATACCAGATGTAAACGCCAAGAAAAAGAACCATTGGAAGTAGCAAATTGAACCCTGGCATGAGAAATGCTGAGTAAATTACAAGTGACCACACCTGCAATCCTTTCGATGCAAGTGGAACCTGTTTTCCCAGAATTGTGGTAGATGTTGATCGAAGAACACAAGGATCTGAATGTCCAAATGAGCTTGGGTTACTCCAGAACCAAACTCCGAGACCAGCCATCAAGGTCAAGTGAAGAGAGCCTAGAAGAAGTACAATTCTTCTGAAAACACGTTTAATGAAAGAATGCGAAGGCACTGCGTCTTGGTGTTCCCGAACTGTAAATCATGACTGTAGTGAAGGTCAAATGTAAAATGAGAACACAGCAATCTTACGCTCTCGCACTTGTTTTTCAGGGTCCTTGTCAACAATTTCTTGATCTGCAATATGTGGCATTTAGCAGATTTACTAACAGCACACAACGTGCATATCTACCTTTTTGCCAAAATAAATCCCTTATCTGAGCAACAGTCGAGTGCAACGACAGCTTCCCCTTCAGGTGTCTGAGCCACGCAGACCATTCTGGTTTGACCTGCTCTATACCAGGCTGACTCCTGTGCTGAACATAGAGAAGGAAGTAGATGAAGGTGTTGGTATTGTTCATCCAGCTCAGACTGAGGACAATGTTGGTATGAAAGTTGGATATTCCAAGTGTCTGTGCCTGGACCATGGCTGAGATTAGAATGGCGAAAGCAGTAAGAAGAATGGTGGTTGATTGAGTTTCGACAGACTCGAGTTCGTATTCAGTTACATGTCCATCCCAGAGAGCCCATATAGCTGGAATGAAACTGAGTAGATTTTGGATGTAGATTGCAAGGCGGACACCAATTCCTGAGATGTCTGGGTCAGAGAGGGAACCATCAGAGCAGGACATTCTCGGTATTGAGTGATGGAAGGAAGCAAGGAGGACAACAAGAAACACGAGACAACCACGAAGCAACACGCCGATTCAAACGAGCCAATAGCCTTAGATACAACCATGAGATAACCGAAATCATGAACGCATGTCCTGGGCTGCGCTGGTCGGAAGGAAGGAAGGTTTCATCACACGGCGTGGGTCCACGTGCTGAACGTCGGTTTTCGGGAAGCGATGCAAGCAGATACATGTTCGAACCCGGGACCCCACGGTGCATATGTCCGGGTTCTATCCCAACCAAATCGTGTTTGCCGCATAGGATCAGGAATCAATTTACAAACTAGGCTGCAACTAACACTACTTACATATGGATAATCCTATCAGTTAAAAGTTGATACGCAGGTGGAACATATAACCTGAATCTGTTCAAAATGTTTCTAGCCTCGAAATGTATTTTTTCTGTTAATAAGCAGGAGTTTTTTACACGAGAACATGTCTGCAAGCAGTGCTGCCATCAGCCTGTGTAACATAGGTACGAGCTTCTGGCTCTAATGTATAGTTCATATTCACATTCTAATGAACAACTTTGAATTTCGGAAGCGCGCTATGAAGATGAGAGTTTTTGTTTACACACTTGTCCCTCCAATGCCCCCGGTTTCTTTCTGATCTTTTTTTCTGACCGACTCGTTGTATGCTTCCATATTACTTTTTCATCGCTAATAGCCTTCTTCGCTGAGTTAGCGTCAGTTCCAGATCCTAAGTCAGCGATCTCTTGTCGCTTTATATTGACTTCAGTGCGTCACTTGGTAAGAAACAGGCCCAAGTGATTGGCGTGCATGGCACTGTGCTTATATGACTTTTAGCATGATGTCAACATGCTTGATCTTTTTCTCCAACTAAATTTGTTTTCAAAGTTTGTAAAACATTGGAATCGATATGAACTATCCTCATTCCTCCTAGTCTTCGAACAATCTTCAGTTTTCTGGAGCCGGTGCATAGAACCCGAGTGGATGGCATTACATATTCCAGTCACGCTGTCAAATGAAATGAAACACAAGGCCATCGATGCAAGCTCGGTGTCAGAACTTGCCCCACTCAAATCCCACCATGCTATTATTGTTCCACGTTAGAAAGGCAACAAAATCATTCGGATATTCTAGTCGTCCCTTTCGTTACAAGCTATTCAACGTACGATTGATTCTCTTCCATCTAGTGTATCTATAAATGCTACTTGACATGTCAGAGGTAGTAGGGAGCACTAATAGTTACTAGCAATGTAAGTTGGTATCAGCCAAACTAAAGTGATGCTAGCAACGACAAGCTTGAGGATGTGCTGAGGGGAAAAACATGCCTCAAGAATAAAGCGCTTCGAGCTTCGAGATCCTATCAGCAATGAGGCACCCACGAGGTGAAGCATAGCCAAAGCTTCGGTGGACGTCTTCTGATCAACAGACCCTGTATTATTAAACCTGGCTGGACGAAATCAGGTTCTTAGATAGAACAGAAGATGTGAATGGAATTCACGTTGATATGAAAGAGCCGTATCGCCCCCCTTGTTCTATTTTTAATCGAGCAAAGCTACTTGACTTTCACAAAAGAATCATTTCGTTATATATTTCTCGATGGGCCGAAGAGGTCTCACAATAATGGATAAAGATCTGGAACACAGAATATATTTTACGATGGCAAAGGTTATATGTTGGACACATCTTAGAGAAAATGTAGACACGTCACATTCGCGCTAGAAACAAAAATAGATCTCTCTCTCTAGATCAAAGCTTCAACACCTTCTGTATAGTGCAACTCATTTCGGAGACGATGGGCACTCCCCAACCATCAAACGAGCGCCCGAGACCGCGATCATACGTGTCCACTATCCGAACATATGCCGCCAATTAATTCATTGAAACCCTTCAATTAACGCCCGCGTTGGCCTTGGATAATTTTACACTCGTAATCGGGCAGTGCTTCAAATCTGGCCATCAGCAAGAAAAAAGTGGTTAGGCAATGTTCGGAGCAAAGATCGAGGTATACAATGACCTTTCTGGCGCTTGCCTTCAGAATGCGTATGTATCCGCGTCAGCATTCTCCTTCATCTCATCCAATGACTCCGACTAAATGTATCCGAGAAAACACGACTGATACTGTCATTGAGTACATTGAATTGAGTACTCCCTTCCCCTCCTGCTGTTGGGGTCAATCTTTTGATGTCCTCGCCTACGCCTATGTTGGCCGCAGTAGTATATCGTGTTTGAATCCGACACTGGAAGGGGGTTAAGTAGATTAAAAGGTTGAGATTTGTGGAAGGGCAACTCGAGATGGGCATCGAGGTGATGTTGGATGGGATGTATGGCGAGGTATGATGGAACCGTAAGCTCTATTGCTTCGAAACGTGGTCCGTCTGACCGATGAATTTGACTCGAGTCGTACACCAGGGAATGTTAGATGGAGAGAAAGATGGAAGGATAGATATCGACATCGAGGAAGAGCAAAAAGCAGAACATCTTTTTCCGTTCCACGTGGTAATCCACTCGGGCGGAGTCTGAAATCCACGTGGTTATACTGAGAAATGAGTTTGGAGACGACTTCGCTGCACTTCGCTGTGACGTATTCGCACTTTTACGCGCACAAGGTCAGTTTTACACAGAATTCGTTTGGTGAAAGGTGTGAGCTGTTTTGTCTTCTTTTCAGACGAAGATCCTATTCCTTTTTGTTGCTTATAGAACATTCACCTGTTTCTCTCCTCCTCCCCCATGCACGTCCTTTACGACACTACTATAAACTCACTCCAGGTCAACTCCGTACCGCCCGTCATCTCATCGACCAGATAGTTAAAGACTATGTCCGTCTCTTAAGATTTGGCAACTCTCTTTAGCATTGCAAACAGCTCAAACGCGCTGCTCTCAGTCACATGGCTATCATTATGCGAAGACAGCAGATCCCCTAGCCTACCTCTAACAAGTCCGTCAACAGATTTCTCGTCTTCCCGCTAACGTAGGAAAGAGTAGTTTTATCAACGAGGTTACCAGAGCGGATGTCGACGTCGGGCCTTATGCGTTTACGACAAAGAGTCTTTTCGCAGGAGAAGTACCTGAGATGACAGGTTATTGATACGCCGGGAATTTTGGATCATCCGTTAGAAGAGATGAATACAATTGAGATGCGGAGCATAACCGCGTTGGTGTATTTGAAGAGTTGCGTGTTGTCCTTTATGGATTTGAGTGAGTAATGTGCGTATACCGTCGAGGTGCAGGTGAGATTCCCTTTTTCCTTTTTTTTGCCGAAGCTAACTTTTTCAAGGTCAAATTCTAACATTCAATCAAACCCCTTCTTCTCCGGCAAGCCCACCATCCTCCTTCTCAACAAATCCGATATAAAAATACTCTACTCTCTCCCCACATCCACTCAAGCTCTCGTCAACAAAATAACCGACCCTTCCTCATCATCAAACTCCGACTCGCTTCTGTTACCTTCTTCGTATGCTCGTGCTACAGCGAAGAAGGCATCACCGCTCTACGTATCGCGGCATGTGATGCTCCCCTCTCCACACATGTAGAGTAAGGACGCAAAAGCAACACTGTCGTCAACAGAATACACATTTGCGATGCCGAAAAAGAGGAAGAATGATGTCGTTAGGGACACATTTATTCCTGAAATGGTTAGGGAAGAGAACACAGAGAAGATGTATGATAAGGAAGAATTCCGATAGGAGGAGGTTGTTGAGGGATAGGGAAGTATAGTTCGTTCCTTTTTTTCTCCGCATTAAATTTACCTTACCTGGTCGGGTAGTTATTTTCATACCTCCTTGTGGATATCGTTGTTGTACAAGATTGTAAGTATTTCCGTCTCAATAGTATTTTTACAATACAATATTAACTCTCCCTGTCCCGGGGCAATTCTTCATTACATCTTCCCAAACGACAAGCTTCAGATGAAAACAACAATATACACCCTGTACTAGTTCCATGGTCGGTTACCATTATAGGCTGAGTCGTCCGGAGTACTTACATGAGACAGAATGGGATTTTTCATTTATTCCTATGCTGTGTGCCGCATGTAAGTGGAATAAGGATTATGGAAGTGTTGCGCCGTGCCTGTCCAGAGCTCTTACCACTTCAAATTAAAGGCACGACCGTCCTCGTCCAACTCCTTTTTCGCTTGGAAGATCCATGCGCTGGCATCTCGTTCTTCTCAGAAGAAAGTATTCTTGTCAGTGATAGTTTTCATAGTCGGCACTTCTTTTGCCCAATTGATTGGGGCCACTGTTTCCGGGTCTTGAGTGAGTGAACCATCGTTGAACTACAACTTTTGACTTGATTTTTGAATTGTCTGAATATTTTTTATTGGATACATTATCAACGATATACTTCTGAAGGCAAACCCGCAAAAGACACGCACGACACCTATGGCCGACACGCAAACTTCCAGGTGCTCACAGCCTTTTTTCGTCGTGTCATTGACCTAACTCCACTACATTTCTCTAATTACAAAAGGTCAAACGCTCGGAGTCGACGGCACTACTAGCTCACCACATTTTGTGATCTTTCACTCCAATTAGTCTTTTGTATCAACGAAATATAATTGCTTCCATTCTATCCGTCCTAAGATTCACCGATTTCCGACGCATACATATAAGCGGGTTAACGCCGCTGCACGAAAGCACTTTGGCCAACGCATACATGGAGTATTTATTGGCTGCAAGCAATGCAGAAGTCCATGAGGCAAAAGCGCAGCCAGAGGTTCTCGAAAGAACGTACGTCTTTCGATCGAGATATGTTGAAGATACTGGCTTCGTTGTACTCAACCGATCTTTTGTTTGATATTGACATTATTTATATTATACATACCTACTTGCCTATACTCTAATATATATCGAACTTGACCCCGACCAAATCCCCCTTTGTGAAATTGATGGAAAATCAAGCCCTCAGCGAGAACAGAGCACGGGAAACGAAGAACTCAAGTAACATGTTGATATGCAGGCCTTAGCACTACCCTTCGTCCTACCTGCAATTAAAGATATGAACCGACTTGTCAGGGAACCTGTCTTTAAAATGCGTAAGTACTTGAGAGTACTCATCAGGTCATATCATCGCAATCAGTCCCAACTGGACATGACTGAGTAGATCGATTGGAGTATACCCTTTCCCACTCCCACTGTTGTTATCACTGATTCCGATGTCCTCGCCTATGCCTACCGCTCATACTGCTAAACCTGAGCCTGAGCACACGTGCAAACCCTCTACCTGAACCTGATTGAGCTCGAACCCGAGTCTGAGGAGTCCGATACAGGAGAAAGGGTTAAGTTAGTTGAAGTCCGTGAAGTTGACCAGATTGATGGACGAATGAGATGAGGCAGGATATCATGGAAACAAGTTTCGTTTAGTATGGAAACGTGGCTCAACTGACTTTTGAATTCAAGTCTGCTTGAACAGAATATGGGATGGAGGGGCAGAGGGATAGATTTCAATGTTGTCGGAGTAGGTAGAGCGAAAACGGAATGGTTACATCATGAAGGACACGATGAGAAAACGCGAGAACGGAAAAGATCAGGTCACGTACGATGAAGGGCGGATTGAATGGTATTCCAAAATTGAAGACGAAGGCCTAAGAAAAGTATCCGAGCTGGCAATGACGAAACAAGGAACGGAGGGGAGAGCAGTACGAAGAGAATGAAAAGAGCCAAGGAGAGGGAAAGCGGAGCAGGACAAAGGCCATGCATAGGACACAGTCAACTTGACACATTCGACACGTACATTGTCGCGTCTTCTTTGGCCCCACCATCTACGATCCAGCATATACCCACTCATCGGTGTTGAAACTGACAGCTATAGGTGCACGTTGACGAATATTCAGGCACTGGGTGCTCCATACCAGGACCAGGACGGTGCATCGTTACGGACCTCCTACTCGACCGACTGACCAACCCTCCTCCACCAGCACCGGCAATGGCGGCTTCCCCATCTTCCCCTCTTCTTTCTTTCAGTCTTCTCGTCATTCGGTTAGAAAGTAGCAAGTGATCACCAACCATTGATAGGCTCGGAGGCGAGGCAAGCAGTGAGTAGTGACGATCCTTGGAACTTGGATCCGGTATTGAGATTGAACCCCGAGCCTCTGAAGCGCGCATGAAGGAGAGATGTTTGGGAGGGGAATAAGATGAATTAGTGATATGAGTGAAAATGGTGCGTAGACGAAAGGAAAGGACGTGACGTGGCATGAATGACCGCAGAAGAGATCGGAGGTTTGAGAATGTGAGACATGCTCGGGAAAGGGACGAGAACAATGAATAGAGGGTAAAGGATGAGGGAAGAATGGGATGGTATGGAAAGGCGGTAGGTAAGCTACTGGAGGGGGATTAAAGAGGAAAAGGGAAGCTATCGTCCAAGGAAGTAGAATATCACGGTAATTGGGAGCAGAACAACTGAAGGGCAGAAGGGACGGAAGACGGTAGAGAACAGTGAGAAGGTCTAGAACGGGATGGACACGACACTTTGATTTGATTGAGGTTTAGATGGTCCAGGGAGAGAAAATGCATCGTGGTGAGCGCAGAGGATGAAAGAAAAAGGTCGAGTATTAGGAAAATGGAAGGCGACGCAGTGCAAAGACGGTGAGGTCACGGAGGGAGGTCAGCGTGTGTCGTTTACCGAGTGTTGATTATAAGAAAGGTGCGAGGAAGACGTTCGGAGGAGTAGACGATTTTTGACGAACTGTTTGTGAAAGCCTTCTTCCAGCTCTGTGGTGTCGCAACGATTTCTTTCTTCACAGGCGATAGATCTGAAGGCCCAAGTGGAGCACGCAGCGTACGAGCTTCAGTTAGAAAGTGTTGTCAGCGTGTCTGTTACGGATGAGGACATATACACAAAGAACGACTGCAAACGGCGGCACACCCAAAACACATATACACTTCGAATTCTCAGCTCATTCGTCTTCCCGCTCCAGAATCCAGTATGCTTCTCAACGCATATCCCAGCGATGGTAATGGCAGCAGATAAAAGAAAGGAGAAGAAAGGATACGGACGACGGCTTCTGTTCGATGTGGGACTCGTCCGCGTCATGGTCAATAAAACGTGCGCGTGATGCGTCTCCCTACCACGTGGATTGAACTTCTGAATGTAATCAAAACCGACAAAGTTATTGGTACGCGTTCATTTTGTTCGCTCTCTAGTCAGTGCTTCAGCAGATGCAGTTCAGATGTTCATGAATGTTACTCTTGCTTGATCAGGCAATTCTTCTAACTTCATTCAAGTCGTTCAAGTCTGCGCTCCGTCTGCGCAAATGTGAAGTTTTGAAGGGCGCCACTTCCGATAGCAAATGATTGCCAATGGGTAGGGCGGATGCATTATATAAAAAGTCGCTAATGCAAGACACAAAACATGAAATTGTAAAAGAGTGTTTGTCGCCCATTTGTTTCTCCTTTCCAAACTTGAAGATAGGTCCGTTTTAAAGCAGAAATTGATCAAGGTAATCTTTCTCACGAACCCAGGGTATTGTTTGTGCTCCATGTCGACGTAGCAGCTGAGCAATGTCTTCATTGTTCTCCTTGTAAGCGGCTTGGAGAGCTGTTCCATATTTACCACCTTGACATACTGTACCATTTCGTTCGATTCGCTCAACACGTGACTTTTTGAAAATTTTCAAAAATTCCTAAAAATCGGAAAATTCGAGAAAAAATTATTGGCGGGGTCTTTGAAAATCGACCGTGACGCGTGACGCGCGAATCGAACGAAATGATACAGTATGTGCTTTTAGTATAATTTTTTATCAAGTTCAGAATAAAATTTTCACCTGGAACATTTGGGTCTGCTCCCTTTTCCAGCAGTAGCTCAACAATGGCCTGTTTTTGGTTGCGGTAGCAGGCAGCTTGGAGGGCTGTTCCATATATACCACCTTGGCATGGGTCTTTTAGTATGATTTCTATCAAATTTAAAACGAAAATTTCACCTTGAGCATTTGGGTCTGCTCCCTTTACCAGCAGTAGCTCAACAATGGCCTGATTCTCCGTCACGGAGGCAGCTTGGAGAGCTGTTCCATATTTACCACCTTGGTATGTGTGCTTTTAGTATAATTTCTATCAAATTCAAAATCAAATTTTCACCTTGAACATTTGGGTCTGCTCCCTTTTCCAGCAGTAGCTCAACAATAGCCCGGTTTCCGTCACCGGTGGCAGCTTGGAGAGCTGTTCCATATTCACCACCTTGGCATGTGTGCCTTTAGCATAATGTTCTATCAAATTCAAAATGAAAATTTCACCTTGAACATTTGGGTCTGCTCCCTTTTCCAGCAGTAGCTCAACAATGGCCTGATTTCCTCTATAGGAGGCAGCTTGGAGAGCTGTTCTATAGTAACCACCTTGGTATGTGTGCTTTTAGTATAATTTCTATCAAATTCAAGATCAAATTTTCACCTTGAACATTTGGGTCTGCTCCCTTTTCCAGCAGTAGCTCAACAATGGTCTGGTTCCCTGTATAGGAAGCAGCTTGAAGAGCTGTTCCATATGTACCACCTTGGTATGTGTGCATTTAGTATATTTTCTATCAAATTCAAAATGAAAATCTCACCTTGAACATTTGGGTCTGCTCTCTTTTCCAGCAGTAGCTCAACAATAGACTGGTTTTTTCTACTGGAGGCAGCTTGGAGAGCTGTTCCAAAGAAACCACCTTGGTGTGTGTGTCTTTAGTATAGTTTCTATCAAATTCAAAATCAAATTTTCACCTTGAACATTTGGGTCTGCCCCCTTTGCCAGCAGTAGCTCAACAATGACCTGGTTCCCTCCATCGGAGGCAGCCTGGAGAGCTGTTCCATATTCACCACCTTGGTATGTGCTATTTTAATACAATTTCTATCAAAGTCAAAATGAAATTTTCACCTTGAACATTTGGGTCTGCTCCATTTTCCAGCAGTAGCTCAACAATGGCCTGTTTTCCTTCATAGGAGGCAGCTTGGAGAGCTGTTCCATATTCACCACCTTGGCATGTCTGCTTTGAGGATAATTTCTATCAAATTCAAAATGAAAATTTCACCTTGAAGATTTAGGTCAGCTCCCTTTTCCAGAAGTAGCTCAACAATGGCCTGGTCCCCTTGATAGGAGGCAGCTTGGAGAGCTGTTCCATATTTACCACCTTGGCATCTGTGCTTTTAGTATAATTTCTATCAAATTCAAAATCAAATTTCCACCTTGAACATTTGGGTCTGCCCCATTTTCCAACAGCACTTGAACAAAAGCTTGGTCTCCATGGTCCTGACATTTTGCAGCATGAAGTAGTGCTTCAGATAGACCTGTTTGTGATGTGAATTCAGCAGCATCTCTTTTGATAAGTAATCATGCTTACCTTCAGTGCTCAGGCCTGCTCCTTTCTTCAACAACCACTGAAGAACATCTGGTTTTTTCAGACGCAAAGCTAGTCCAATTGCTGTCTCGTGATTTGAATCTAGCACATGTTGTGAGATGGTATACCTGATTGCAAAAACTTATATAAGACCTTTTACATCAATATCAGCACCCTTTTCAATAAGGTTCACAATCAAATCCACTGCTCCATTTGTTATGGCCTGCTTCAATGACTCCGTATGCTCATCTCTACGTTTCTTGTCCTGACGTTTCTCTCGCCGCTCAAGCATGGTCTCCATAAGGTCACGTAGAGGCATTGCCAATAGAAGCATTGCAAGGACTTGACCAAATGTCCAATTTGATTCATCAGAACTTTGAATTGCCTTGTTCCGATGGAGAGTGAGCTCAATATCTACCAAGAATATCAGATTAATGATGAAAAGCATGGTCATGCTGAGGATAATGGGAAAAATGCTTGGGTTTGTAGGAAGATTGTTATACCAAACCTGCACTCCCCCATAAAAACTGCTAAGTATGCCTGGAAAAGAACCTGATAGAGTACTGGGTGAAGGATCAGGTAGAAAGCTGTTGGATTCCTGATCCTTCTGTCTCGCCTGGTACCATATGTAAAGGCCAAGAAAAAGAACCATTGGAAGGATCAAATTGAACCCTGGCATGAGAAATGCTGAGTAAATTACAAGTGACCACATCTGCAATCCATGTGATCCAAGTGGAACCTGTTTCCCGAGTATGGTAGTAGATGTTGATTCAAGAAAACAGGTATCTGGATGTCCAAATGACCTTGGGTTACTCCAGAACCAAACTCCAAGGCAGGCCATCAAGGTTAAGTGAAGAGAGCCGAGAAGAAGTACAATTCTTCTGAAAACACGATTAATAAAGGAATGCGAAGGCATCATGTCTTGATGTTCCCGAGCTGTAAATCATGACTGTGGTGAAGGTCAAATGTAAAAAAAGAACACAGCAATCTTACGCTCTTGCGGTTGTTTCTCAGGGTCCTTGTCAACAATTTGTTGCTCTACAATTATGCGGCATTTATCAAAATTACCAACAGCACACAATATGCATATTTACCTTTTTGCCAGATTAAATCCCTTATCCGAGCAAGGGTCGCACACAATGACAGCTTTCCTTTGAGGTGTTTGAGCCATGCAGACCATTCTGGTTTGACCTGCTCTGGACCAGGCTGACTCTTGTGCTGTATGTAGAGAAGAAAGTAGATGAAGGTGTTGGTGTTATTCATCCAGCTCAGGCTAAGTACGATGTTGGTGTGAAAGCTGGATATTCCAAGTGTCTTTGCCTGGACCATGGCTGAGATTAGAATTGCAAAGGCAGTAAGAAGAATGGTGGTCGATTGAGTTTCGACAGACTCAAGTTCGTATTCAGTTACGTGTCCATCCCAGAGAGCCCATATAGCTGGAATGAAACTGAGTAGATTTTGGATGTAGATTGCAAGGCGGACACCAATTCCTGAGATGTCTGGGTCAGAGGTGAAGCCAGGGCAGGACATTCTCGATATCGAGTGATGAAAGGGAGCAAGGAGAACAATAAGAAACACGAGACCACGAAGCAACACGCAAATGCAAACAAGTCAACAGCTTTGGATACAGCCATGGGATAGCCAAAATTACGAACGCATGTGCTGTTGCCTGGGCTGCACTGGTCGGAAGGTGTATGGATCCACGTGCTCAACGGCGGTTTTCGTGAAGCACCCCGATGCAAGTAGATATCGTTCCCTGGACCCCATTGTGCAAGGACGAGGTCACGACGCACATGTCCGGGTTCTATCCCAACCCCCTCTTGTTGGTGCATAGGATATGTACAAACTAGGCTGCAACTAAGACTACCCATACGGATAATTCTATCAGTCTGTTCATGTCACAAGCCATAGTAATTTAAAAGATGCTTCTACCCCTCGGTGTCAGAACTTGTCCCACTCAAATCCCACCACGCTATTACTGTTCTACGTTTGAAATACAACAGGATCATTCGGATATTCTAGTCTTCCCTTTCGTTCCGAGCTATTCAACTGACGATCTATTTTCTTTCGTCAAGTGTATCTATAAATGATACTCGACAAATCAGAGGTAGGGAGCAGTAATAGTTACTAGCAATTTAAAATGGTATCAGTCAAACTGCAATGGCGTTAACAACAAGCTTGAGGAAAGAGGGGAAACATGAAGCGCTTCAGGATGTGAGATACTATCAGCAATGAGGTGCCCATGAGGCGAAGCACAGCCAGAGCTTCCGTCCGTGGACGTCTTCTGATCAACCGACCCTGTATCGATACTGATGAAATCAGATTCCTAAAGAGAAGATCTGATGTGAATGGAGTTCACGTTGATATGTAAGAGCTATGCATCGCCCCCTGGTCCTATTTGTGCCATAGTCAAGCAAAGCTCCTTGACTTTTAGAAAAAAGTCGTTTTGTTATATTCCTCGATGAAGAGGTCTTATAATAATGGACAAAAATCCAAAACACAGAATACTTACGATGGCGAAGGTTATACGTCGGACGTAGAAAATGTTGACACGTCACATTCGCAGAAATGAGAATAGATCGATCTCTCACCAGACCAAAGCTTCAACACCTTTTGTACAGTCAAACCAGCTACTCATTTCGAAGAGTGCCCGAGACCGCCGTCATAAGTGCCTACTATCCGAATATATGCCGCCAATTCATTGAAATCATTCCTTTAGTTAACGCTGCGTCGGTCTTGGATATCCGATAATTTTACGCTCGTAATCGGACGGTGCTTTGAACCTGGCCACACAGCAAGAAAAAAGTGGTTAGGCAAAGTTCGGAGCGAAGATCGAGGTATGAAACGACCGTCATGGCGCTTACCTTCGGAATGCGTATGTATCCGCCTCAGAATTCCCCATCATCTTCATCACAATGACTAAGACCTGACCGAGAAAACATGACTGACACTGTCACCGAATCGATTACTCCCTTCTCTTCCTCCTGCTGTTGTGAATCCTGTTGTTAATCTTTGATGTTCTCGCCTACACCTACGTTGGTATACTAGACCTGAGCCTGAGCACGTGCAAGTCCCGGACCCCACTGAGCTGCAGTGAGTCTAATACCGACACGTGAAGGTGGTCAAGTAAATTAAAAACGGTGAGTTGTCGAGATTGGTGGAAGGGCTAATCGTGATGGGCATTGAGCTAATGTTTGATGGGATGCATGATGGAACGAAAGCTCTTTTGCATCGAAACGTGGTCCGTCTGAACGATGAATTTGACTCGAGTTTCAAACTAAGGAATGTGGGATAGAGAGAAGAGTGGATGGATAGATATCGACATCGTTGGGGGAGGAAGAGCAAAAAGCAGAATGGCACACCACGAAGAAAAATGAGTGACGCAAGCAGCTGTTTTCCGACGTTGATATGATGTTCGTCGCTCGGGCGGAGTCTGAATCCCACGTGGTCATTCCCTGAGGTATATGACTGGGAATAAATCTAACGCTTTTTAAAGGTCAAACTCTACCATTCAATCCAACCCCTCCTCTCTAGCAGACTCACCATCCTCGTCCTCAACAAATCCGCTATACATAAAAACCCTCTCCTCTATCCCTCAAATCCACTCAAGCTCTTGTCAATGAAATCCCTGACACTTCCTCATCACCAAACTCCGACTCACCTCTGTTACGACCTTCGCATGCTCATGCTACAGCGAAGAAGGCATCATCGCTCTCTGTAACGCGGCATGAGATGCTCTCCTCTCCGCAAGTGTAGAGTCGAAATCGAAAGGAAGCAAAATCGACACTGTCGTCAACAGGATACAACGTTGCGATGCCGGATGATGTCGTTAGGGCTCGTTAGGGACGCATTTATCCCTGAAACGGTTAGGGAGAACAGAGATAACAGATAGAAGATGTATGATAAGGAAGGATCCTGATAGGAGGAGGGATAGGGAGGGATAGTTCGTTCCTTTTTTTCTCCGCATCGCTTGGTCATGCTTGAACGATAGATTTAGCTGGTTGGGGTATTTATTTCGTACCTCCCTGAAGGTACTGTTGTTGTATAAGCCTGTTAGTATTTCCGTCATAATGGTATTTTTTTTCGATACGACATTTTTTCTTGCAATCACAATATCAACTCTCCTTGACTTGGGGCAGATATTCATTACACGTCTATCCCAAACAACAAGCTTGGGATGAGAACAGCGGTATACACCCTGTTCGCGTTGGACATTATACAGACCGTCGCAATCACTAGCTCTAACATGATCGTTTCTCGTTAACAGTTGGGGTCGTCCAGACCATTTACACGAGACCGAATGGGATTTTGCATTTATCCCTATGCTGTGGGCCGCATGAGGGTGGAATCTGTTATGGGAATATGGTACCGTGCCTCTTACCACCGCGATTTAAAGGCAAGACCCTCGTCCAACTCTGTTTTCGTTTGGAAGATGCATGCTCCAGCATCTCATCTTTTGTAGAAAAAAATATTCTGGCGTGATAGTTTTAATTGTCGGCATTTCTGTTGTCCAATTGATTGGGGGCCATTGTTTCCCGGTCTCGGGTGAGTAAACCATCGTAAACTGTAAGTTTTGACTTGATTTTTGAATTGTCTCGATATTTTTCAGTGGATGCATATCAACGATATACTTTTATTTCATAAGGTGTTCGGTGCCATATCTGTAAGCATTCAACTGTTCTCGGGTCTGTCCTTCGAAGCCAAGGGAGCCAAGGGAACCCAGGAAATGGAAGCTCTCCCATTCATCAAAGGTTTGACTTGTTGGAAGTGCAGCGGGAGATGTGTCGATAGCGGTTTCTATGATGGCATATATCTTGTGGGTTCTCTTACAAATGTTGAAACGCCATAAAAGTTGGGTACCGCACGTAGGACAACAAAAGAATACACTTACGATGAATGGACAAATCATCTCATCGCTCGTCTCTTTCAGAACAGCGTCGAAACTAGTGTAACAACACCGGGTGCAGCACTTTTATTAGATGTGATATTCTTCTTGACGATGAACGCAACCACGTTGCACTTTGCTTTGTGAGTCTTCAGAATCATTCTACTTGTTTTGAGGCATTATATAGCTCTGTCACTCTATCAAAAATTTACACGAACTCTTTGTACCTACTCCAAACTCTCGGGCTTCTTTCGAGCGAGATCCGAAAAAGGAATCGACCTTGAGGAACACTACTGACAATCCTGATAGTCATGTAAGATCTCATAATCCCCAAGATTCAAGAGCTGCCTACAAGAGGTCTTATACAGGCTCGCAATATCAGATTTCAACCATGCTTCACTCGACCTGCGCCCCGTTATGGCAGGCTGACAATTCACTGTTGAAGTGCGATGGTACACACTGATTAGATAGGTGCAATCGTCCAACCTCACAAAAAGTCCTTATTCAATTTATTGTCTTTCCGGTATTTCTGGCTCTTGGTCGACAGCAAGTACACCCGACAACTAATTATGGTTGTCTTTTGGCGAAAAAAGAAACGGTCGAGGGAATCCACTTGCTCAGGTATGGAATGTGTTGTGACCTGTATCTGTCGCCGGTTGTTACTCAAGCTTGTCAAGGTATACAAGTCATTTCAGGCTGAACAAGGAACAGTTCCGAACACATGCTTGGCATCCCCGGAGGTCAAGGGGGTGTCGACAACAGGATCTAATATAATGAAGGTAAGTCCTCAAGTTTCAAACAATGCTGCCTGAGAATGTACTGCCGTTTGCATAATGGTCTGCATGTTGGCGAAAAAAGCAACCTATTTGATGATATTTGTTTGTCGGTCCTAGGGTCTATTTCCTTTTTAAGTAGAGAACAACGTCATGTTGAAGGTCGTGGCTTTTCAGGGTTTGGGAAATGAGCTTCCAGGGTTTTTTTGAATGGTGCCTGCGAGCAAATAAATATCACTAAACATGGTTGAAAAAATTCGAAACATGCAGAAGTTGTGATTCAAACCCCCAAAGGCAAATCTACCAAACCCTCCTCCGTTCAAACTCCCTCGTTGGTTCCACCTCCATCCTCCATACCACCTCCCTCCTCTGTACCACCTCCCTCTGCTGCACCACCTCCCTCCTCTGCACCACCTCCCACCTCTGCACCACCTCCCTCTGCTGTACCAGCTACCGCCGCTCTACCACGTTCCTCCTCTGTACCAGCTCCCTCCTCTGTGCAACCTGCCTCCGCTGTAACACGTTCGTCCTCCGTACCACCTCCCTCTTCAACTTCCGGTCTGCCCTCTGCTTCCACCGACGGCACCAACGAACCACCAAGCCAACATGTCTCTAAATCGCCAACAGATCATTTGGCCATTTCTGAGACCTCGCCGACTGCACATCCCGATCCGGAAGAAGTTGATTTATTATATCTTATTGGATTGACGAATAAGATAGCACCGGAGCCTATACCCGATCCACCATCTGCCCCTATTCCGGCACTCTCGGAACCCACACCCGAACAGTCAACGGTTCCCGGTCCATCCGTGCCGACTTCCAATTCGGGTGAAATGAAGCGGGAAGCAGTCTGCTGGCACCATCCGTCGAAGGACCGGTTCTGGCCAGAGCTGTCCAGGTACCTTCAGTCATGGGGTAATTTTGTGAGCCATTTACCTGATGAGTCTTGGCTTGGGGAATTCGAGGAGTTGCTCGATATCTTTCTGCAATTCGAGCAGGTCTTCAAATTCCAAGAGGTCAACGGCGAGGCGAGGTCCCAAAAAGAGTGGCACATGATGGAATTATGGGAAGACGCTGGCCGACCAGCATTGGTCATCCTCGATGTGGATCCAGGGTTAATGGAGGGGGTGATAGAGGACGTGACTGGATGGTGGTCTGACTTTGGCAAGTTCGAAAAGGACGCGAGGGACTTTGCGCCGCTGGACAGTACATCCGGGAAGAACGGAGTTTGGAAGCTCATCTGGGCAATAACAAGTATATTGTTTACAATTACTGGAGACCCAGATGAGAAGGACTTTACGACCGAATGGGATGAACAACAGCTGACCGACCTTGCTGCCTGGACTATTCTGGTCATCGACGTCAAAGAGACTCTCGAACATGTCTACAAGCATGCAAAGTTCCGGAATACACGTCCGTCAAAGCGCAAGGCTGAAGAGATTTCCGACACACGCCCGATGACTCGAAGCAGAGTAGCTAAGGAGGCCGTAGCAAAAGGGAAGGCTGGTAAGAAGAATGGAGGGAGTGCTAAGGGCAAGGGCAAGGGCAAGGGCAAGGGCAAGGGCAAGGCTGCTTCGAGGACTTGAGGTGTTCTGTTTCATTCTGCTTTCTTGGACTGACGTTCTTAAACATGTGTTTTGCTGGTTTTTCTTTTTTTGTCTACACGAGAAATATGTCTACTGTATCTAGCTTGGGAATAAAGTAGAGGGTATCCCCTCTGGTGATGTTTTAAAAGACAATTGAGACAACGTAGACAATCAAAGTCTACCACTATTGCAATATGAGTTGGATAGTACTTCCTCAACTTCGAATAAGTTGAGGAGTGCAGCAGGCTCGCTGGCCGATATTGCAATATGGGGTGGAATGAGCCTCGTGACTTGTGACCTTGCTTGCCCGACATTGCAATATGGGGTGGAGAGAGACCCTCGTGACTTGGAGACGATAAGTTATAACTTGTATTCATTTAAGGTCTGTCAAAAGTCAGGTGACCCAGCATACAAGTGCAACGTGTGCATTGCCGTGTTAAACAAACATGACCAATCAAACCTCGTCCCAAACATTGGTTGTATTTGTTTCTCAGGCACAACGCGTACTTTGTACTTGTGTACAATGTCCTTTGACCGCTTACAACGCATACTTTGTCCTTGTGTACAATGTCCTTTGACAGCTTATTAATACACCCAAACTAGTACTATTGCCTCGCTTGAAAAAATTCAATTGTCTACCTCTTAAATCAATGACATGGCTCCAATTGGCTGCTTACATGTGGGTGGCAAGGACGGTTGCACTGCTTGTCGACCTCCCCACTTATTATTTATGACTACTTTTGCTTATTAATAAATAGCGGAAAGAAGTCCTCAGTACGATGCAGAGCTGGAAGTATTTGCTTTCCCACAACGGATAGAAAAAGAGGTTGCCGAGTTTTGCCAGGTATGAAATCACATGTATTGTCATGTGTTACCTGTGTCCAAGTGTCACGATGTAACAAAAAAAGTCCACCACGCAATGCCGACATGTGCCGTGTGAGTATTTGGCCCTGTGCTGTCCCGGCATGCTAGGCCTGCCCTGGTCCAGCCCATATTGGTATATCCTGCTGAGGTAGACACCTGACCCATATTGCATTATGGGGGATGTACATATCTGAGGGGCTGGACATATCACGCCGATGTTGCAAAACGGGGCCTGACATATGTCCACCCATATTCGAATACTGGTACGACATCGCCTCGGCGAGGGCAAAATAACGCTGCAATGAACCAATGGTTGATACCAAGATGACTCTTGCCCCGGCTCATGATGACTGGTGGGTTCAGAGGTTGTCCAAAAGGATCGGGAGCGAGAATATTAGGGAGCGCCTCCTTGAGAGTACGGGTATCATCCTTGCGGGCATTGTTCGCGGCGTCAGAAAGCTATACCTAGTCAGTCTACAAGATAAACTGATAGAAGGACCTCACCTCATCAAGAAGATTGTCGAAAGTAACCTCGTCTCGGTCTAAAATCACATTCTGGAGCACTTCACCAAAGACGGGCTCATGTTTCAACATCGCGTTGAATGACCTGAGGATAGTCTCCTTCTGCTCCTTGTTACTAAAACAAAAATATTTAAACGAGAAAGAAAAAAGAGAACAAATACACGCACAAACTATCAAGCTCCTCCTCGCATGCACCCAAAATTTCCCTGCCCTCCATTTCTGACAGTGCGACTCCAACCTTTATCAACATATGGACATCAGCCTCAAATTGAATACCTCGATAGATGAAACGCCCCAAATGAGTGAGGGGTTCGAGGTTCTCGTAATCAGTCCTGTAACGGCAGAATGAATATTATTAGGAAATGGACAGACCACATACTTTACCTCTGACGTTTCTTAGACGCGACAGCAAGCGAGTCTGCTATCTCATCATATGTCCGCTTCCTTTCGGTACCCTTCTTGCCCCTACGAGTACGTTCCTTTGGTCTTCTAATCAAATCCGGGTTAAGTCTGTCGTTGGAAACATGGTTGACCTGCTGTGAAGTGTCGGTATTGGGAACACGGACGCGTTGGCCATGAGTTTGAGAAGTCGGCCGATTATCTACAGGTTTAAAAGGAGCACGAGGTGGATTCACCATCTCAAAGGGAGGAGCAGAAGATGGTGGTACAAATCAAAGAGCTTGGATGCGTCGTATGTGTAAACGCGCGTCAAATATAGACTAGATATAAATAATAAGGTTAGGGTTTACTGGATATATGCGCACTTAGCTCAGTCTTTCCTTAACCATCGTGTATGAAGCTCAGGTACGTCGTCACTCCATGTTTTCTTCCCTTCTTGTGAAGGGAATAAGCTTCTCTTCTTGTGAAGAGAACTTTACGTTTAATCCTCCGTTCCTCTATCCCATACACCTGTATTCGTTACGGTGTAGGCGCGTTTGTATATGTTACGACGCGTAATTGATTTCTACTGGTATCTGCTACCATAGTGTCATCCAGAATTTTCTGTTTTACGGGTACTTGTGCACAGTCCCATTGACTGTTCATACTGTGTTTATTTTCTCTTCCTTATGTTTAACTAATAAAAAATCAGATACGATGTTCCATTCTATACCTTGTTGTGTACCCTGCGAACGAGAATTTCCCGACATCCGTCGTCGCAATATCCATATAAACCGATACTGCCCTTACAACGGTCGCAAAACGTGTACAAAATACAACAAACCCCGAAATACCAGATGTTCAATACAACGAAACTGGTCCTGAAGAGGGCATTAAACTCGAGGCTATGGCAACTGACGGGCTAGATAATGATGAAAGGGTATATTTCCATAATATTTGTACTCTGTGTTTCCTTCTCATGAGGTCCAGGAAAATGAAACTGTAATTGAACAACCAGATGAAGAACAACGTCGACCTCGGAGGACACGTAAATTGCCTGGCCGTTACCAAGATCTTGTCGTATCAAGTCATAGTGCATTTGTCAAAAATGTTCGAGTTGTAGCGGACACCCCTGATGCAGCGTCTGATACACATACAAAAATCCCCTCCGAGCCGCCCGAAGACTGTGAAATTGAGCAAGATGATCGCTCAGATATTGACTCGACTCTACATACTTTCTATTATCAGACACAGCCCAACGATTTTGGGTTATTCCGGGTTTATGAGGCTGCACTACCGTCTACAGATCCAGAAGACACTCACGGAGTAGACCAGGCAACAGATGCGCCAACATTTACATCGAGCACAGTTCCTGTAGACTCTTCCTGAACATTCTCACAATGCTTCGGTATTAAACTCAGCAATGATTGCACCGAGTCCCCGCAGGCATCTGAATTCGCTCCTTTCCTAAATTTCACGGTTTTCCTTCTTATGAGCTGGTTTTACCAGTTTTCAAGAACATCGATACACATGCTTAATAGTCTCGTTAGAGACGTTCTTTTCCACCCTCGTTTCCAAATCTCCGAATTGGAAGGCTTTCATGCTGGGGACGAGGTCAGACGCCTCAACTCACACCTCGATCGAACATCTGATGATGATAACGAGCCCGTTCATTCACCTGATGTACCGCTTAATGGATGGTACCAAACCAATGTTTCCATACCTTTACCTCGAGCTGGGAAACGCTTTTGTAATGAAGATCACGCTCCCATTTTGACGATAGATGGACTTTGGTACCGGAAACCCCTTGAGGTTATCAAAGAGGCGTTCCTGGACCCGTTATCAGCGGAGTATCATCTCAAGGCTCACAAGGTATTTTGGAACCGTCCAGGGGATCATTCAACTCAGTGTGTATATGGTGAAGTTTATACTTCGGATAGGATGCTTGAGATGGAAGGAGAAATGCGTAGGAATCCTCCTCTTGATAATGTCGAGACAGTTGTCGTCCCAGTAAAATTATATTCAGATTCTACGGTATTGTCCACAATTGGAAACATCACCGTCTGGCCAATCTATCTCGCACTTGGTAATTTGTCCAAGTACATTGGTCTGAGACCGAGTTCCTTTTCGGACAATCATATTGCATATATCCCTTCTGTAAGTCGTAATCTGAGTTCTCGCTTTCATTTATTTATATATTTCATATAGCTTCCTCAGTCAATCAAACGCGAATATCGACGATTACTTGGGAAATCACCTACCCCACAAGTTTTATCACATCTCAAACACGAGTTAATGCAGGCTATTTGGTTCATGATTCTCAATGATGAAGAACTCATTGAGGCCTTCAAAACCGGTATCATTGTTCCCTTTTTTGACGGTGTTCAGAGGCGCATTATGATCCGTTGGTTCACTTATTCTGCGGATTATGTTGAAAAGTGAGCTCTCCATAAGTACATAATCTCTTGTTGTCAGGTTTCAAGTTAATTATCTTTTAGGGTCCTTCTTATCTGCATGTGCTTTTTGAGCGAGTATTTGTGCCCGCGATGTTTTGTCAAAAAATATCAGGTTATCCAGCTTGGACGTATGCGAGACATGCAACGTCGTATTAACCGGCAAAGAGTTGATGATGCAGCACGTCGTGACCATGTTGAGAGAGCCAGAGTATTGATTTTCAAGAGAGGTCGAGCGGTGACAAGTGATGCGGTCAAGAATTTGCTTGGAGAGGGATCTTGGACACCTACCCGTGTATGTTTTTTTAATGTGTTCGTTTGTATATCTAATGATTTATGTTTCCTAGAACTCTTTTTCAATGCTATTTGCAGAGCATGGTTTCGACTATCTCAAGATGTTTCCCAATGACCTACTCCACGAAATAGAGATTGGAACCTGGAAAGCCATCTTTTTACATCTCCTACGCCTTCTTGATACTATGAAGAGTGATTTACTTGATGAACTCGATGAACGGTGTGTTTCTTTTTCTCATTCAAATTGGATTTGGTTTTTATACTGGCTTTTAGATATATTCAAATACCTCCTTTTGGACGTGAAACTATACGTCGTATAAACCGGAATGTCTCGGAACTCAAGAGAACAACTGCAAGAGAGTTCGAGGACTATCTCCAGGTACGCAGTTAGGTTTAATTTTTTATCCCTGATACTCACTGGGCTTCGAGACCGCAATGGTTGTCTTTGATGATCTTTTGCCCGAGCCGCATAATAAAATTGTTCTGGACTTGTTATTCGACCTTGGATCTTTTNNNCACTTGATTAATGGAACGCAGTTATTAGTTACAAAAGACCAACAAGATCCATGTGTTCATGTTTCATAGGTAATGGAAATCCTTGTTTGTGTTGGTTTTGCAGGCAAAAGTCGTAGCCTACTAAACGAATCAGTGGCTTACGTTGTGAAAATTGTAAAGCAACGTAAGCCACTGATTAGTAGTACACGGTAGTAAACTCATGTTCAGGCCGCGGAACTCCTTGTTAGTATTGGGTACAGACAAAAACCTCGATCTATTGACATACTCTGTGAATCTTATAAATCTTATACTCGTTTTTTTATTCTAAATGATCTTTGGGCTTACGTATCAATAGTTCATTCATCTGTTACTAGATTATTGGTGGTATCGGGTCGCTAAGCTCAGGGTAATTCAGTTATAGGAGGTGGAGGGGCAGAAGACCGGGTTCTAGTGTCAGTAGGAGCAGCAGTAGACTGGGTCGGACTCTCAGCAGTTGTATAGGAAGTGAGGGTAGGAGCAGGAGGTTAGATAGTTAAAGGGTAAGTAGGAGTAGTCTGGCTGAAGGTAAACTAGGGTAGTAGAGCAGCAGTTGGAGATAGTGTAGAAGGAGTACGAGGTTTAGTAGAGGTTCAAGTGAGTTGAGGAGATGATTCTTACTTCTTAGGTGCTGCAAGGGTAGTCTCAGTATAAGGCCATCTCTAACCAACAGCTGAGGCCGCAGACAGAGTTTATAAAAACACATGAGGTCACAACTGACCACCGGTTATGGTGGAGGGGCCTTAGCGTACTTGTTTAGTGCCGAGCTTTTCGACCTTTCACATACAATCGAGTTTTGTAAGTTATTTATCTTAATAGTCTGAATGTAAGGTTGTTTTATTATAAAGGTTAGTAGGCAAAGGTCGAGTATGAGCGGTAGTTATTTGACAGCTATAACTGCTCGTTATCTTAACCGTGTCTCTATAAGAACCCAAGCAGGTATGAACTTTGGTCCCTCCTACACCTGTCGTGTTTAATTGACACGTCCCAGTTGTTTAGGCTTTCGTCACCCTAGACTGAGTAGGTCCTTTACATCTGCTACGTCTGCAAATCGAAACTTCGGGCTCAGCATTGTACGTAGTATAGCCATGGTCGCGTGGGTATCTTACAGGTAGGCAAAGAGGAAGTTCCGTGCTCTTACCCTCGGTTCTATAGCCTGTGCATGTACTTTTTATGACTATTGCGCTCGTATGGTCATTCCTACCAGTGGTAGGAGTCACAGGGGCCGGTTGTAGTACTGTAGACCTACTCAAGCTCCCAACTGCCGTAGGACTAGAGCTGCGTATAGTATTCATCATGCCAACTATGCATCTATGAATACAAATATCTATACAAACAGGTGTTTATACTGAAAGACTGCTAGGGCTAGTCATTTTAACCACAGCCTTGGGTCCAGATTTTCAGCAACTTCTGTCACTAAAAACTCTAATCTTTCTTTACTGATATTGTACTGTATCACTCATTATTATATTTACAGCTTATCTTTTAAGTAGTGAATGTGCGTACCGTCCTAGTAGAAGTAATAGGGAGTGTTCCGAACCATATAGGAGGGTTTCAGAAACTGATAACCACTGAACTATACCGTCTGTCCCCAGCGTGCCACCGTTTCCAAGACTCAGGAGTTAAAGCCAACATTTTAATGCGGCCGCCCCAGCATAAAAAAGGGCAGTTATGACCTGCTCAGTTGAAAAAAGCGTTTATTAGAAGTGCGGCAAGACGTGCTCGTTCAACTCTATACTTCAAAGCCAAGAATGAACATGCAAGGGTATTGGCGAAACAGGCTCATACCGATACAAGTGGGATTATTTCTTGGCAATCATTTTAACTTATGTTATATCTATTTTTGATTGTCGGACACAGCTTATTAACAGGCATCATGGTATCATACCCTATGGAGAACGTATCAGTGGGTAACGCACTTTGAAACTACATAAACCCAACTTGCATGCACTGACACGAAAGAGCCTGAGGCCTAGTTCCTTAAGACGGTGTGGAGAAGAGAGAACACGAGACTGTACAGCAGCTTGTGCAAAGAGGGCAAGGAAGAGTTCAAGAAAGCAAAGTTTTAGAGGCGTACAGAACGCCATCTTGAACGCATTTGACAGAGGTTTTAGTGACTCATGAAAACTGTTACTGTCTTGTGTCCTCAGCCAGTAGTTTGCTTCGAAACGTATCCGTACTTTTCTACGTTCCAGCTTATTGTTCAGGTCTTGTTAAAATAATACGCCGAGCCCGTTTTCTAGTAGTTTCTGTTGGTAACGCCAGAACTTCGGGTCACTCATAGTCCCTATTTTTTTCATAATTCCTGCATAGTTCTAACAAAGTTCTAATATGTAGAACAGGTTCTATGTGCATTCTGATAGAGAGATCTGATGCACTTTGTTCCAGCAGTGTTGCAATAGAATGGGTTGTTGTAACATGCTTGGATTTTGGTTCTGATATTTTTTTTTATTATAGTTACATTCCAACAATGCTTCATCCAAGTGAAATTGGTCCATTTTTTGTAATGAGCAGATCATTATTACAATATACTGTCATATTTACAGATGTCATTCTCCTCACCAACAACCTCCTCAGGAATCCTCCCTGGAACGGCTTCATGCCAAACGATGATCCATCTCCACTCCAACATATACCTCCGACATTCTACTTTGGTCTGCTCTGCATTACCGTTGCTGCGTCCATTCGATATTATTGCTACAAGGCCATGGGCAAGCACTTCACATATGAAGTCACCATGTTAAAGGATCATCATTTAGTTACCACTGGGCCCTACTCTATTGTACGCCATCCGAGTTATACAGCTATGCTCATTCTTTCTTTGGGAATATGTATTTTATGTGCATCGGGAGGATCTTGGATGCGGGAAAGCAAGTTCCTGCACACCGTGCCCGGGGAGCTGATTACAGCCGCTTGGTTCTTGTTATATTTGAGACTCATAGTATCGCTCTTCCTTCGTGTAGAGACTGAGGATGAGTTGTTGAGGAGACAATTTGGAAACGAGTGGAACGAGTGGGAGAGAAGGGTCCCATGGAAGCTTGTACCTGGAGTATATTAAGATATTAGGATGTAATATTCATGAGAAATAGTTGACTCTGCCTGGTAAAAGATTGGCTTTGTTGCTTGTACCAATGAGATATTAGTTGTCTCCATTTTGTATATCACTAATCTTATCTCATTCTGTTTTCGTTCTGTCAATTTAACGGTTTGAGAGACTGTCATATGTGTACATACATCATCACTGATTGTTATGCTTCCTTCAGCTGGAATAAGTAAGTATACGATTACCATCTTCAAAGGTATTGACGCCCGAATTGTAATCCAACACTCATTCACCTCCGGTCAACAAGCTCGAAGTCAGAAAAAGGGGCTTTGTCACGTTACCAATATTCAAACGATGTCGTGATAGTGCGGTCATCCGTTCCGCTCTTAGTCCAAAAAGTTTTTCTCGAGGATGGGCAATGCATTGACAAAACGGCTGCTGACGTGGGGTGTTGAGACTAGAGGTACGCAATGCTATTGTTTGCTGCTCCTTGACAGTTAAAGAACATCAAGTACGCTAGGTATACTACCTGTACCTCCAGAAGAGAGAACCGACACCCAATTCTTCAAAATCTTTTTCCTCTGGTTTTCCACCAATTTCAACATTCTCTCTTTCTCTGCTGGAACCCTGGGTCCTGCTGCGTTTGGACTTAGTACACGCGATTCTTGTCTAGTCATTCTCTTTTTCAATATGTTATGCTGTCTGCCCCCTGCGTATCTGTGCGTCATCATGAATCCCTTTTTTCACAGTTATTCAAATAGTGCCCGTTCACGCGTATACAGTGCAACTTGGGGTCCAAAGTTAGGACTGCGACAAATGGTACAAGCCCGATTTAGCTTTGGGTAATTAATCCTTTATCGTGCTACTGTCAACCCAGTGCGCTGACCCGTCATTTGGACCGTGGATATCGGCAGATACTTTGGGGTGATTATACCCTGTATATTAAATCTCATCGGGATGTTTGGGTTCTCCGTCTTGAACTCAATTCTTGGAGGACAAACTCTAGCCAGTGTAACAGATGGTAATCTGAGCTGGACGTGTGTATTCTTTCTTCTACTCATGATCACCAGTTTCCGCATGGCTCATTCTATTTGTCAGAGTGGGAATCGTCGTTATCGCTATCATTTCACTCTTCGTGTGTATCATTACTCTGAATTATTTTTACTTTTTCAATTCAACTTCTATAATGTTTCTTAGTTATCTTTTTGCGGTTACACCGTCCTCAATTGGTAAGTACTTATCGAAACTTCAACCTTCCTGATAGAGTTAATGCGAAAGTCTTTATAAGGTACGAGCGGTTAGCATGGATACCTGTTCTCGTTTCATTTCTGGTGGCACTGGGGTTGGGCGGAGAACATTTGTCGACCACGGTCCCCACGGAACCAGCAACAGCAGTCGCTGTGTTTTCGTTTGCCTCGGTAATCGCTGGATTTGTCATCACCTACTCTTCACTAGCTTCGGATTTTACGAGCTACTACAGACCAGATGTGTCAAGGTACATTGACCCCTGTTCACTCCGTTCCCTAAAGACACACCTAAATTAAACTCGACAGCTTGAAAATTGCGTTGTACGCTTATCTAGGGTACCTTTTACCTATTGTAAGTCTCGCAACTGTCCATCACTGTCATTCGAAAAACAAGTTCTGACCGGTGCCTAGGCTAGTTTGCAATGTCTGGGAGCAGCAGTAGCTTCGTCCGCTCCTCTTGTTCCTGCCTGGGAAGCTGGTTGGAACCTTGGCAGTCAGTCCAATGTCGGCGGGCTCTTGAATGCTATGTTGAGCCCCGTCGGTAATTTTGGCAAATTCCTCACTGTGCTTTTAAGTCTCTCCGTGACAGGCAATATCGCTGCGACATTCTACTCAATCTCATTTAATATCCAGTTGTTCATACCAACCTTGGTCGTAGTTCCGAGATACGTCTTTTCGTTGGTCTCTATTGCCATGTCAGTTGCAACCATCTTTTCCATTCATTTCTCACTCCACTTTTGACTAAAAATGTTCAATGGTTCATTGGATACAGTGTCCTCCCACTTTCCATTGTAGGTTCTCATCGATTCTACGACACGCTCGAAAATTTCCTCGCTCTCATCGGATACTGGGCAAGCGATTACATCGCCGTCGTCCTCGTCGAGCATTTCGTTTTCCGTCCGAGAAACACTTTGTATTCATCAACAATGGGATACGATTTGACGCAGTGGAACAACCCTCGCTTGTTACCGACCGGTATACCTGCTGTCACGGCTGGGGTGTTGACGTTTGGGCTTGTTATACCTTGTATGAGTCAAGCGTTGTTTGTCGGTCCTATTGGTGAGAAGACGGGGGATATTGGGTTCGAGGTTGCGTCTGTTTTATGTGCGGTGCTGTACCTTTGGTTAAGAACTGTTGAGGTCTGGTGGAGGGGAGTCATTTGAAACTTGTTGGTTTGCGTACGTGTGTTTCCGTGTCCTGTTTTTTTTTAATAGAGAAAATTTTGGTATTTGTCCTTTCCGAACGATGATGTCAGATGTCAGATGTCTGTGTATTCGCTGTACATCGGATGCTTCCCCGGACCCGGGGTTCCAGTTCTCCGGTTGCGATATACTCCTCCATCTCCGGGAATTTGGTCTTTTTCCCTGAGATAAATGATCGAAACGATAGGTTCTTCAAACAATTACACGCACGATAACAGAATGTTGTCCTACCTGGATGTTTTTTATGACTATTTCTGCACAGCCGGAACTTAGAGACATACAAGAGGGATATACATATGGGTCATGGCGACTTCATGATCAAGCAGATTGCAAAAACAGGCTTCTTCGTAGCTTGATGTACCAAAAGGAGGAATAATATAGGGTCTACTCTCATCGGCGGAGGACAAGACCAGTGATCGAAGTTGTTGCTAATCTCTCACTGATAAAGTCCATGCGCTCCCCCGTTCGGCTTTTACTACTGGAAGACAGATTCCATCCAGTTGTGGATAGTGTGCATACTCTAGAATCAGAGTTTCTTAAGCAACGGGTTCGTTTTCACGCTCGAACTCAATTTAAGTGTTGTTTCTTATCTCGTTCGGTGGGATGTCCCCATGCACACATGGTGGTGGATCTCCTCATCCGATGAATGTCTGAATTGCGCTAAAAGGCTTGTTAATCAGAAAAGTCGCCGTGATTTTAGCCTTTTCAGGGACAACCTTACCCTACTCACCTTTAAATATCCGAAGTTCCTTTGATGCTTGAAAGCTCATCATCTCCCCCTCCTTCTTACACCAGCCTACGCCCAACGCTTGAGTAGTATTCTCATATACGCGGGTTCAATACCCGTTTTTTGTCTTGTCGTCATGGATTCTATGGAAAGTGTCAGGATAATGTAAGTATCGATCCCATTTCCCTTTAAACTAAAGTCTGATTACGACAATTAGGGCAAGGCCCATGGTAAGAATCACGAGATGATAGTAACTGTGAAGGTCTTTTGATGGAGGCCAAACAATATTTTGACAGGTTATTGCGTATATTTTGAACTGTCTCCTCTATGGAATGGTTATTCTGCAAGTTTGTCGGTTTCAATCATGATTATTTTTTTTCACAATACCATTTCTAAATCTGCGAATTCAAAAGATATGTACTATTTGTGCTTTCCTAATGATCGACCACGACAGAAGTTATTGGTTGGCTCTTTTTTTATCGTATGCACTTTTGAGACAGCACTACAAATGCGGGATATGGTGAAAGAATTTGCGCAAAGTTTTGGAGATTTGGATGTCTTTACTACGGTTTCATTAAGTGCATTGCTCCAACCTGTGACTACTGGGATAGGTAAAAATTGTCTTCAGGCATTTCGTCACACCTTGACTGATTATTGTTTTAACTGTTATAGTAAGTTGTGGAATTCAGCTCTTTTACGCATACCAAGTATACGTTGCATCTGGGTCAAAATTTCTCCGAGGCGTGATCAGTTTTGTCAGTTCAACATTCCCTTCCTTTTTTTTACCTACTAACAACTTTTATCTCTCACTACATTCTCAGTTATCGGTGGTACAGCTACTCTCTGCAATCGCTCAAACTGCCCGTGCATTTCATTTCAAAACCTATACCACTGTCCGACAACAAACTTTTGTTCAGTTCACAGCTTGGCTTGTCGGAAGTGCACTCTGTGATGTTGTTATTGCTCTTGTAATGATGTTCTACGTAAGTCTACAGTTTACTAGACGCCACGGTTTCAGCTCCCTGACGGCGTGAATTAATACATCAGCTACTTCGCGCGAAGTCTGGCTTCAAACATACACACGCTTCATTGCGTAGGCTGTCGTTTTTATTTGTAGAAACAGGTGTACTTCCTGGTATGTTCTTCTTTTCAGGAAGGACTTGTAAAAAATGCCGATCATTTGCTTATTAGCTGCTTTTGCAACTACCGGGTGTGTTCTTTTCTTGACGGCACCTGAATACACTGCCCATCGTATATTCTTCCAAAGCCTTACAAATCTCTACCTCAATACACTTCTGGTTATTTTGAACAGCCGTATGTCAATAATCGATGGGAGGGCGGAGATGAGACTAGATAATCAAAGTATTCAAGTCAATTCTATTCCGGTGGGTTCAGCTGTTCTAACTTCAAGTGGTGAAAACCCGCGGGACAAGAGCTCTTCCAATTTGAGCTCTTCTGAGTCTGGACCACCTGTATAAAGGTGTTCCAACTTATGGGATTATTACACACAAGGATTTGATAATAGACGGGGACGAATTCTAAGTTTTGTGGCTGAGTGTAACTATACAAACAATACGTATTGGATGCGCTTGTCATCTGTGCAATGCGAGGCGTCGGAATAATTCATTGACAGTCACCGGTCTTCCATTTTGCGATACTTAGAGGTAAAAAATTACTTTCGACCCTGGTACAAAGAAGTAACACAAGTTTGTCTGCGCAAGTACATCAGGAATAGCGCTATGTAGCACTTCGTTCGCTCGACAGTTTTTTGGGGATTAGCTCAATGATCTCTTTGCAGTTGTCAGTTTCCCAGATCTCCGCAGCGTCGCAGAACCATTCGTCCCACATTCTGTAATGAGAACCTTCGAGTTTAAGGTACTGAATGCTCGTGAGAGGCTGGTGTTATTGCGCTGACATAATGGTACAGTCAAAGCGGTGCAACGGTTTGAGGGGATACAGGGTCAAAATGGCACTAAAATACCATTAATTATAACATGTTATATTCCGCTCCTGCACAAACTGTGCGATCGTCAAATCCCCACTTCCTGTCCCGTCACTTCCCAATCTTCGTGAGGTAAATTTTTAGCCCTTCCCTATATGACCGTAGGATTCAGAATCCGCGAAGATGTTAGACAAACGTACGTTTTATTCTGACTTTGTTTCTGGTATACATGGCTTCTAACGAATGGTTACAGAGCAAAATTTGTGGTGTGTGGATGTCTTTTTCTTCAGGTAGCTGTTCGACCCTAAATCTTGGATAATAACATCAGATCATCGGGTACACCCTCGATTGCTTCCTTTACGGAGCGGCAGTTCTACAAGCTTGTCGGTTTCGTTTACCATTAATACACTTCAAAACCGTGTCCCTGACGTCGACTGTTATGAAGATATATACTATTTATGTTTTCCCGGGGATAAGCGGTGGCAGAAGATTTTGGTGTACTTTCTCTTTAGCATATGCACCTTTGAAACGGCCATACAAATGTGGGACATGGTTCGACAATTCGCTCAAAATTTCGGAAACGATGAGGTATTCAGCACACTTACTTTTAGTGGAACTTTACTGCCTGTGACTACTGGCATAGGTATGACTTATCTCTGTTTTCCGAAACATCAGGTTACTGACTTTTAGTGGTAGTCAGCTGCGTAGTTCAGATTTTTTATGCATATCAAATCCACGTCGTATCCGGATCAAGTTTTCTGAGAGGTCTAGTTGCCTTTGTGAGTATTCCATACCAGACGAAGGATTTCTCTTATGTTACTCCCAGCTGTCGGCTATACAAATGTTATCTTCAATCGTCCAAAGTATTCGCTCATTCCATTTCAGAGACTATGACTCAATCCGCGAGAAAACCTTTGTCGAGTTTATAGTGTGGCTTATTGGAAGCGCAGTGTGCGATGTTATCATTGCAGTGGTAATGACTTTCTATGTGAGTTTGAGCCGTTTTCTTTTGCTACTTGTAAATTCGATGAAGTGACAAAGATGACTCGACCAGTTGCTCCGAGCAAATTCTGGCTTCAAACATACTCACGCTCCTCTGCGAAAACTCTCAGTTTTGATTATTGAAACAGGAAGTGCGTCTGGTACGTCATTCTTTGTTTTTCTATATCAAATGTTACCTTACATAAGTTGCTTACTTTTCGCAGCTCTGCTTGCAAGCGCAGGGTGCATCGTTTTCCTAACAACCTCGGATTACTATCTTCATCATGTATTCATGAAGTGTCTTATGAATCTCTACTTCGACACACTCCTCGTAATTCTCAACAATCGTATGCGGATAGTGGGAGGGAGGGAAGAAGCGAGACTAAATTCTCGGAGTATCCACATTAGCCATGTTCCAGTTGAACCCAGTAGGAATCCTCGCCACAAGGGAAACCTACCTGTATCTACTTTCATATCCTTGGCAGAGGCTCCTCCTGTCTGAAATCATTTTGTGACTTATCCTTCAAGTTGAGGAGATGTGGACAGTCTTTCAACTCCAGGCATCGACGAGCGTTAAACAGTCCAAATGTATATTTAATATCTATATGATTTACATAATCACCCTTGTGCATCTCAGAAAAAGAGAGCTCGAGTGAAACTGTTAGGAGGAGGAGGAGTTGATTAACCGAGTTACTGGAAAAAGAGGATATATTTCAACTTCGTGCTACCAGCTCAAATAGCCGTTATATATTGATCTCATTGTTTGAATGACGAAACTTTTTTCCGACATTGCCACGCTCGCGGTGACTTGACTTCAAACAAAGACAAGGTGAGCTGCTGAAAATTGGATTCACATATGAGCACTTGAGTCTTTGCATCTACTTAAGAATGCTTCTAGAAAGATCGGCTTCGGGCGGAAATTTGGAAATACTTATTGCAGTATACCGTGTTAACACTCAACACAAAAGAACAGATATTCAATGGAGTCATAGTGTTTATACTAAGTGCGCCGAGTTTCACACTGTACAATTCTTCAAGACTGCTTGAGTATACTGACTTATCAACCTGTGAGTGACCTGGGACGGATGACCCGCTATGTTATATAAGTGCTTCAATTCGGAGACATTCAAGATTTAAACTCACGTATCCAAAAGACACTGTGGTCCGGATCATTGCATCCACCAGCGGTCGTCACAGAGCTTCTGAGACACGTTGGGCTCCCTCGATATCCAAAACTTGCCGGATCTTGCTTAATGGCCGTGAAGAGTCTAGGAAAGGATTGGGATGAATTTCGATTCTCTTACGAGATATACAAACAGGCACTTCACTTCTCGAGATTGACGAATGCAAAATTTGTACCGTTTTGAGCTTTCGAATCTCGGAGATAGCCAAATACTCTGTCTTGCAGCCTATCGGTATCGGGGAAAGATTGGAACATCTAATGAAATGGTTATGTGAGGCATTGTTCAAATTAGAAAAATTGGAACACGGACGCCATGGATAAGAATGTTTCGCGCTCCAGCTGCTTGTAATTCTCCGAGTTTGGCCACCTGTTCATGCAGTCCATCGGATCGATATCAATATGAGTAGGACAGCAAAGGGTCTCACATGGCTATTGAAAGCCCTATCCCAATTTCCTCCAGCTAGTATAATGTAAAAAGTGTCTTAATTTTATGTTCACTAAGCCATATGATATGTTCACTTACCAATGGCAGCCTGATTGTGATCACTGTTGTGGTATAGTGATAGTTAATAGCCCAAAATTACTCGAAGGGATAAGGACTACTTACTTGATTCCAAAAGCTACGGTGTACAGTGTTTGACTCGGCACCAATGCATCCAGAAATTTTCCTTGCAAGAAAAATAGGCTAAAGACCAAATATTTTAGGCTGGGATGTAGAAAAAGAGAAAAGGTCTCAAGATGAACCTTGCCTGGTCAACAAAACTAGCTTGAGGATCTCCCTGTAATGGAAAGTCATAGTTGGATCCAGGGAACAACTTCAGGGTTGTTACCTACAAGGATATTATTTGGATTTGTACTCGTGTATGCAAAGTTGTCAATGACTGCACCACCAATGGCATACTACAAAGAAAAATACGATCAGGACAAATATACTGATATGATAGGATTAACCCACATCCAAAAGCTTAGCACTCAATGTATTGGCGAAAGTCTCAACCCATACAAATCCATTACTTGCTCGAGTTTGAGCTGGATTCTTAGCAGAGCCAGCCTCGGGTACTGGAGGCCACATCATAGGGGGAATAGGAACAGTCCCGTTCGCTATTGTGAAGCTACTGATCAGACATGCGAATTCGAAATTAAATGGATGATATTCGGACTACACTCACATCCATTGTCTGTCCATGAGTCCCCAAAAGCCACAATGGTCCTGAAATGACATCAGTCCAATCATACAGGAAGAATTGGGAACAATGAACCCAAAGTGAACCGACCTTATTCTATCAAGAGAAACAATCCCTGTATTGATCTCCGTAAATGTTTGAGATGTCAAAGGACCACAGGAAGGCTGTACAGCCAAATTCAACGGAAAGGTCGTATTAACAATGACAGGAAAGTCGGGTATAGCCTGTGCCAGTGATGTGGCAACTTTAAGTAGCAGCAATAGAGCCAAATGAGGAACAGACGAAGTTCGACCGCCAAACATCTTGAAGTATGGGGGAGACTGGGTTATAACATACCCTTTGACCGCTTTTTATGGGCATGAAATTGGTATGCGAGATGGGACGTGGATGCAGGAAGATCTGTGAAATCCTACAATTATGCTGCCCTTCATAGGATGAATTACTTTTGCTTTTCCGGTCAAGAATCGCAAGCATGCACGATATCCGTCCCAGTAAATAAGTATACTTACCCTGGTCTCAGCTTCTCAAAATAAAAAGATGAATGATTCGGCCAATTTGCTGTCATCTTTCATATTTAAAAAGTAAGAATACATTGAGACAGAGAACAATGTTAGAAATCGGACCTAAATATGAGATATAAAAATGAGAACTCTGTCTTTGGGAATATTAGCGACAGACACTAAGTACCTAAATATGAGATATAAAAATGAGAACTGTGTATCGTAAGTGTCTGTGCGCATCCGTAAATAAAATAAGCAGCTTACCTCTGTCTTTGGGAATATTAGCGACAGAGGCAAGCTATGATGACTACGTATCTTATATACTGCTACGGCTATGACAATGCGTAAGTAGTAAAAGAGAAAAAGAGTGTCCAAGCTTGGTGGCATATATCCAAGGGCGGATATAGCTACACCATCTGTACACCAGTCCGTCAAAGCGTCGGTCATGTTCTCGGTGTACTAGTACAATCACCGTTCAACAAACAACGTAGAAAATTAACGGTTTCGGACACTTGGTGTTAACGTCTTGCATTTTGTAACTGACTTCTCTTCTTCTAGCCCTCCCGACATTTCTACTAGACTTGACACTCGTCCAATACCGCTTGAGTATACAGATTCATAAGTTCATGGGTGTTCTGAGACGGATGTCCCGCTATAGAGAGTGTGACCGGAGCCAACGAATAAGTTAGTATGATAGCCAGCCTATAAGTGAATATAGACGACTCACGAATCCAAAACACACTGTGATCTGGATCATCACACCCGCCAACAATCGTGTTTGCGCTGATAAGACATGTAGCGTTTCCTTTGTACCCAAAAGGTTCTGGGTCGTTTGCGATAGCTGTGAAGAGTCTTTCAAGCCGCCAAGAGGGAAAGGAAATGATGAGAAAAGATGAACTGAATCAAAGGTTTTTATAATGGTGGAACACAGTTTACCTTTCCAAGTTGACAAACGCGAAGTTCGTCCCATTGACGGTTTTAGAGTCTCGGAGATAGGAAAAGACTCTGTTCTGAAGTATGTCGGTGTTGGGGTGGGATTTGTACATCTAGAAATGAAATTTCAAATAAGGTGTTAACATTCGTTCAATATAGTAAAGTAGTGAATGCAGAAGTTTGACTGACTCCATGAATGAGGATGTTTTTGGCACCAAATGCTTGGAGTTCTCCTAGTTTTGTAATCTAGAATTTTGGATTCATTGGATTTATGAGTCGACGTTAGATATGGTTGTTCTGAGAACCCTACATATGTGTTGAAGGCTAAATCCCAATCACCTCCCGCTACATAGTACATATGCGATCATGTTATAAATGATTATAACGGCGAGTATTGTGGGACTGAGCTCACCGATCTCAAATTGACCTTCATCACTGCGACGTTAAAGGTTTGAGATCCGAAGCCATAGGTTCGATGAAGTATACTTACTTGATACCGAACGCGACAGTGTAGAGAGTATGACTCGGGTTGAGAGAATCGAGAATTTTTCCTTGGAGGAAGAATAACCTAGAAAGAATATGCAAAACCGTTAGTGAAAGTCATTTTCAAGGAGAGTAAAGACCGACTTTGCTTCGGAGACAAAATCAACTCTGGGTATTGACTAGAGGAATATCAGGTTCGATTGATCAGTTCGAAACAGAGGCATTTTTACAGTGAAATAAAAATAAAAGAATTTACCGTCGCGTTATTGGGTGAAGTCGTGTTCCAAGCAAAGTTGTCAATGACTGCCACCCCAGGCGTACTATGTGATCGGTAAAATGCGTAAAGAACGTCAGTTCAAAGGTTGCTTTTGCGAGTCTGAGCTTACATTAAGCAATTTCGCACCGAATGTGTTTGCTAAAGACTCTATCCAAATAAATCCGTTACTAGCTCTTCGACCTGGTGTGATAAGAGACCCGGCTGAAGGAGAGGGAGGCCATAACATGGGCGGGATGGGGATGCTTCCGTTGGCTTTTTTTCGTTTAAGTTTTCTTTCTTAGTGATCATCTCAGGAATATCTGGTTGATAGGGACTACGAACCTCCGTTGGATGTCCAAGAATCACCGAAGGCTACGATTGTCCTATATAAACCCCCATTGTTAGAATTGAGAATGTGACTTGATAAAAGATTATGGAAAGGTAAGTGTACAATGCGGAACTCAGCGGAATGATTCCAGTATTAACTTCTGTAAAGTTTTCCGAGTATAACGATCCACATGCTGGTTCGATAGCTAGAGTTAGAGGCAAAGAGCTGTTTACGAGGGCCGGAAACACTGGTGTAGTAGGGGTTTGAGAGAAGACACGCTGAAGAAGAGTACAAGTTGACAGAAGAAGCAAGAGTGGTTTCATCGAGGACATGATGGAATGAAGGCGATAGACAGAAATGATCATCTCACCTTGATGATGATTTCTGGCTTTTTATGCAAGTGTCGAAATCTCCAAGGCACAATTTGTGACAAAAATAAAGGATCTGACCTATGGTTCGAAGTAAAGTCAGAGCGGACCGTTCATATTATTCAGGAGAAAGAACGCGATGAGGTGGTCACAGTACGGTCCAGATGACCAGAAAGCTATAGAGGTCCATGATGTCGTGGTCTACTCAAAGGTCATCAGACTGAGACACAGCGCGTTGACACTTGTGGTCCGTGCACGGACACCTGATCGTGTGACTTTTCTACTCATTTAAGTACCGGAGGAGGAGGAGGAGGAGTCTATTAAACCGGACAAGCTCCAAGAACTGAACGCCGGCTTCCGGGAAGCACCTAGATGTGCAGCTATACATCATTGTTCCCGGGACCCAACATCACCATACGAACGAGCTGAAGTCTCTATGTCCAACGTAGATTCGTATGATCAATGAAGAGCCGCAAACGGATACAGGATATCTACTACCTTGGCATGTACATATGTGTTGGTCAGGGCTGTATAAAGTATCTATAAGACCAAATGTGATGCAACGGTAAGTAGTTCCAGTCTCCCAAAATCATAAAGCTGCGTTAAAAATCAAGACGTACAATTGTGCAGGGCATAGAGCTATAGAGGACAAGCATGAGAGCTGCACATAGGGCCAGTAACCGGAAACGCACCAAACATTTTTTCTTCGATTCTTCCACAATCAAAAACGCCGATGACGAAAACCAACTGCTTCAGTTTACGAGCTTGACCCCTCTTCCTGCCTTTGTGTGGGTTGTATGTGTGGTCAGCGTTGACGTCGCCCGTTCGGCACCAACTCCTTGTTACTTTACATAGGGACGGGCTGGTTGAAATCCGAGGCAATCTACTTTTTAATGTTTTTGATTTCGTGGAACGAAGAATGTTGTTGGGTTTCGTTGTGGTGGTGTATGATACCATACTAGTGTGCGTGGGTTAGTTTGGGGAATAATGCACTGTTCTTTGATACTTTCGTTCTCGGAGTTTGATGTTTGTAATTTGAGTCTCAAGACAAGTACACACAGTACACACTTTCCGCTCTACTCGTACGTATAACAATCTGTATGCCACCACGACGACCCAGCTTACCCAAAGCATGTTTACCAGTGCAAGCGATGTGTAGGACATTGGTAGCCAGTAGGGTTCTTGAACAAATACAACTGGTGATAATCTTCCGCGTCCCACCACTGTCCAGCTTGGACGATTTCCGTAGCAATCTTTTGACTTTTCGGTGTAAAGTGCTTTTCCTGTACTTCGGCAGTGACACGTTTGGCGACTTCGAGTTGGTCGGGAGTAGTGTAGAAGATAGCTGAGCGGTATTCTGGAAGAAAGTGAGGAAAAACGACGTTTCAGAGGAAGATCAGCGTTGAGGACAGGATAGGATAAGGATGACGCACGAGTACCAACGTCGGCACCTTGCCTGTTGACGGTAGTAGGATCATGAGTGCGGTAGAAGAACTCTGCGTAGCGGAGAAAACGAAGTCGACGAAATCAATAAAGACAAGTCCGACTTTTGAAGAGACCTTTAGTATACGCACCGGCTAGCTCCTCATACGACACGACGTTGGGGTCAAACTCAATCCTCAAAGCTTCGGCATGATCTGTCGTCCCACTGCAAACCTGCCTGTAACTGGGGTCCGTTGCGCTCTCCTTCCCTCCTGTGTACCCGACAGCTGTTTTGAGGATTCCCTTGTTCTGTTGAGGGGGGTAGTGCTTGAGGAAGATGTGTTCTACGCCCCAGAAGCATCCAGCAGCGAAGATGGCAACATCTGTAGTAGTAGAAGCTGGTGCGTGGATAAGTGTAAGGAGAGTGTTCCCTGTGAGGGATGGGCGACAGGTCGGACTTACTGGAAGACATGGAATGAAAATGTGCGACCCCGAGAAGTAGTCCAGAGATTAGACCGTGGAGGGCACCTAGCATTTGATCTACATTAGCTGTTAGCGATTCGACTGGGTATTATAAGGGATCCACGTACGGGTGTTCGGCCGTTAATCTGTTGAGCTGCAGAAAAAGTTATATGAGGCAGATGAGAATATCCATCATGATTGCGACGGATGTATGGCGAAATATGCCGTCATGGATGACAGAACATTGTTTAACTTGTCCGGTGCCTTCGCTTCCAAACATACTCTTCCCACGCCTATTCCTTCACAATTCAGATTCAGATGCTGCAGTGCTCGACTCAGCTACCAGTTGGAGTCTAATTTATAGCCTCATAGTCTCATAATTACTATAAGTATTGCCTACTCCCGTCACTCGACCCACTGAATTCACTGAATTCCCACCACTTGACATTTACCGGTCCAACAACGTATTGATATGTCTATCAACATCTTGTCATTACCACCAGAAATACTGCAAGACATTGCATTCCAGGTAAAGAGTTCCTGTTCCCCTCGGGATCATGATCGAATCACTCTTGTTTTCCAGTTTCCCGAAGACATCAGACAGGAAAATGTCAGAAATCTTCGTCTCGTGAATCACCACTTTTGTCGTGCATATGATCCAGTATTCTTTCATACCGCTACAATCGACCTTGGTTTAACAGCTCCATTTTTGGGTCAAACTAGCGACCGAAAACTTGAAAGCATCGTAATTCTCCCGAAGATTAAACTTTATCTAACCCATCCAAATACCGGGTCCCGTCTCAGCCTTAGATGGAGAAGTCTTACCGAGTGATGTTTATAGAGTCAGAAGATTGTAAGTGATGACGAGGCTGTCTGGTAGTTCTCCAACCTCTGAACATACCATTCATATTACAGATGTAAGATACGACACGCAGACCCAATCTGGCGCCATGAATGCCTTCTCGAGACTATATCCGAGTTCCATCGTTCGACCTTGTTATCACTACAAATCCTCATCAACGGCCCCATAAATACAGCATTCCTCAAAATCATTCCTTTATTTTAGCGTTTGAATCAAGTTTGTACTTTGGACATCCGTACTCTTAACATCCGTACTCTTAACATCGTTTATTCCAGTGGAGGCGTGGTCAAACGCTTAGCCCGCTCTATCCTTGGTGTCAATTCACGACATCTCACGAGTCTTTGTTTGAATTCCGGGGTTCCCCAATCCTTAGAGCCAGATGAACTCCAAGACGCACTCTCTGACGTATCCTCAAATTACGACCACAGAATATTAACACATCTAAGCATGAGTGGATGGCGCTTGAGTGAGCTCGCAATTGTCGTTCCTCATTTCCGTTCGAATTCGCTTCGTTCTCTCAGAATCAACCTTTTGACTTGTGGCTCGCTCTCGCAGCAGAAAGTGTATACTTACGCGACATCACTGTACGTGACATCAACGATACTATACTGCATTACCTGGAATCCTACTCAGTACTTGTTTCTTTCGGAAGTGTTATGCCCTGGTGAAGGGTTGGACCAACTTGACCGTCGTGCCCTTTCGGTGCAATTCCGTAACAGAATTTCTCCTAAACATTACTCCTCCCTAGAATTACTACTGTACTTCCGAACTGCCAGCAAAGACAGTTGGTTAACACCTTCATGCCGAATATGGAAAAGCACTAAGCCGGTGCAAAAAACTAGAAGAATAATACATCGGTGGCATCGAAAAAATCGAAGTTAGAGGGTCTTGGTAACGATGTTATTGTAAGCACACAAAGAATAATAGAACCAGGTTTTGTACTAACACGCTCCATCTTTGCTACAGGACTCGTTAGTCACTGCGATAGACTCGTTCCCCACCTTCCTCTCTCTGAAAATCCTTGTGCGTAGTGGATTTCATAGGACATAAGAAATGAATACCAAAGTCAAGATATGGTGTTCCATCGAAAGAGCACAGCAACAAACCAAAAAAGACTTATCTCATTGGAATAATGATGGGAAAATCACCCTTAGTCTACAGTCCAACAACGACATCCCAAGGATAAAAGTTTTACATACCAACCGAACTTAGTATGATATTCCTACCATCGTCTCTTCTTTTTGTGACCCTGATTCCCATTGGTTCTCGTCCGCTGTGCTTTCATTCCAGCTGATTTCTGTTTGGAGGCAGTTGTACCTCCCCACTCGCTGCGCATACTCTGGAAGGTCTGAGTTGTCAGTCGAAAAACAAGAGGTCCGTCTCTGGTCGATATCAGACTTGACGATTGAGTAGACTCAGAGATCTCCTCCGAAGATTCAAAGGGTGAGGGAGGATAGATCGATTTGACCGTCGAGAATTTGGAGGGAGAGGCCACGGAGACGTGGATGGGAAGTTTGAACTTGAAGGATGTGACGCGAAGGCAAGGGACTGGATATGCAGGCGACGAGACATGGACTAATTGGAGGTTGGTCAGTTTTGGGAGAGTGCTCGATAGAACCGAAAGAGGATGAGTTCAGAGTTGGAGTTCTCGAACAATAACAATGGTAGAGGAGTAAGACGTAACATCCCGTTCAGAATCGGTAATTGGAATCAGGAGAAGTATGTTAAAAAAGGTAATGGTTGGAAATTGGGAAGGGTAGAAACAAAAGAATCTATCAACCGAAATACCTTCTTGAGCATCTAACGATGGGCCTCACGTCCTTGTAGGATAGATTTAGGGCAAAGCGAGCGTTCCTACTTCTGCGATCTCCTATGATCTCACGAAGAAGAGCCAGAAATAACCAAGTCAAGAGACAAAAACACTCACCTGTTTGAAAATCCATTGACCTATTCCCGTATCCAGCCCCAACAATCCCAGGTTCTCCGCGAGTCCCGACGACATTAATGATGTGTATCTTTTCCAAGGAGGAATATGAAAATCATGATTGAGGTGTTGAAAAAGGCAGTGGGGGGGGGGCGCAGCTGTGAACGGTCGGTTGAATGCGTGGAGTCTTTAGAGTTCGCTACGGAGTGAGATGAAAGAAGGAAGTCGGATTTGAATCAAGGGTATACATGATAAAGAAATTACGTTCAAGCCCAGAACATTTGGGTGGAGACAACGTGTATATTCAACAAAGACCGTTCCATCGGATTTCCGGCGCGGTGCAATCACCAGAGAGCGGCGGATGGATTTGATGTCAACGGAGATAGAGTAGGGAATGGAGGAATCGAAGACGAGAGTCTGAATGGTCGAGTGTTTTATTTGATGTTTAGAAACGAATGAATGTTTGAGGAGAGAAGATGGTGCGAAAGGTTATGTTCGAGGGGAAACAAGAGAAGATGGTAGTTGATATTTAGATGGCATCCCTATAGCAAAAGGGTTTGAAGGCGACGTACCTATTCGACATTTACCGATCGTTGATGAAGCAGCGCCTTGGCTTCGGGATTATCTGGTTCAGCTACGTGTAGGTCTGTAAAGTAGCACAAGTAAACGGAGTCATCAGTTGTTGACGCACATGAAAGAGGTGCACAATACGCACCTTCGTGTGTTCTGAATAAAATACCAGATCGCAACGCTCGTACTATTCTCCCTTTGGCGGCATTTTCTGGAGTGTCAATTATTGGAGGCATGACCGAATAGCGTTCTTAAAGATTCAACATGGCTTGGTGTCGAAGTTTGCCTTGGGTGAGGCGTGCAGGTGGATTTCTGTGGGGAAAGGGAGTAGGAGAACTAATACCAGTTAGGTGGGAAGGAAAAGCGGTGTGGTGAGAAAGGACTCTGGTGTGTAGGGCTAGGGAGTATAGTCTTCTTCCTCCTTCGAGGGTAGAGGCGGAGAGCAAAGCTTGCCTAGGGATTTCGAAATATATTGGAATTTTAGAGAGTGAGAGGACAGCGGATTTGGCAATGACCCGAGCGATTCTGGAAGTGAGACGGAGATGCGGACAACAGGAAGATAGAAAGGACGGCCGAAACACCGGAGAGGTTGGATACAGTTCGGGCTGCGCTGGGTAGTGTTGGAGAAGTGGTTCCAGGTTGGAGTTGGAGAGTGAGGTAGACGGTTATGGGGAGGAGAGGGAAGAAAGAGACACGGATGTTTGGAAGGGAGAAAAACATACCATTGATTCTGTACACAACGCTGTCCACCATGTCAGCCGGAATCATTCGCCCTCTGCACGAGACGCACGAGTCAACAGCTGGTGAGTGACGGGCAAGGCTACGCACAGTGGAGTGATGGTAGCGGAGGGAAAGAAATGACACGTCTCTTATTCGATTCCAAATTTATATGTGCCGGATGCCGGGTCTCGGCGTGACCCGTAAAGTCCGCAAGTAGTACCTGTACCTCCTCAACGCCAACAAATCGATAGTGTGTCTAGCCTCCTTTTGCTTCCCTGACTTCTAGAAATCTGCGATCTGATCTAAGTCATCTAATGTCGACAACCGGTACAAAAAAGAGTGATATCTAGATGCGTCGTCGGTTAAAGAACTCAGAACAATTATGGACAGGCAAATTTAATGCATTCACAGACGGTAGGTAAAAGTACACCTAAAAACTACCAGACTAACAAGCTAACTAACAAGTTTCGTTACTTACATAGATTTGTACATTTTTGTTTATTTATAGGATTACATGAAATCATAGCGCATTTGAGAGAAAAAAAATCGTTATTCCGTCGGCTTCATAGACTTTGGACACTAGAATTCAAGGCGAAAAATACAGTCAGGTATCAGGATAAAGCAGTGTTCAAAAGACAATCAAAGAACGTACTTTTACATACCATCACTAAACTCCGAAGTGGATGAATGGAACCCATTTTGCAAAATTCCTCTCACCGACTTCCTCCCGTAGATGCTTGACAGCTTCATGGAGTGCATAGGCTGGAGTCAGTTTTGTTTTCTGACTTTCTGGAACGTCACGATGTCCCAGAAGATTCTCGTACACTTTATTCGCAATGAGAGGTGCATCGCTGTCCCCAATAGACCACATGGTAGCAATAACACCAGGATAGCCTATGGCCAGCATACCAGCTGCGAGATGGACGGCTTCTTCGGGAAGATTTTCATCGCCTGTTGCCGTTTGGCAGGCAGAGAGAACTGCTAACTCTGCAGTTTCGAGGGACAATTTCATCAGTGCATTGAGCTCAAGTCGGCCATCATAAAGAGCGAAAGCGCTACTGAGAGGATTTTTCATGTCCTGAATTCCATGGCAAGCAAGATGGATGATCTCATGCTTGCTCATCTCACCCAAAACAGCCTCAACAGTTGCTGATTCATGCGTGAGATGACAGGTGTGGTCAGGAGATGTATAGCGTTGGATGACCTCCACCTCTTTCACAGTGCCAGGGAGGGGTGACAGGTTCGGTGTACCAGGTTGCGAGACAATGAGAACACTGGGGGTTTTAGTCAGATCTTGGTTGGGTTTGGAACCAGAAACCAGCATAGTGGTTAACATTGTTGTGTATGAGGATACTGCAAAATCAGAGATATTCATGTCCTTTGTTGGGTCACTAGACCCATATATCCCAGCAGCATGCAGGGGGAGAAAGGCAAGTGCTTCTGTTGCACACCATGTGATATGTGGCAGGGAATGATAGGCATTTTCATATAGCTATTGAATGGAGTTTATCAGAGTATGTCACTGACTAATAGAGTGAAACTTACTGTCTGTTCAAGTCCTGACAGAATAGGCTGCACAACATGAGACCATAAATCAGTCAAAACTGATCTAAAATGGTCTGATTTGTCTTTCTCTCCTGAGTGCATGGCACGATCTCCATTTCGATTGACGCGAACACCACGAGCACGCAGTGATGATAGCAGTTTTGAACGCAGTGTCTCTGCTTGTTCATAGGAAAATTCTGGGAGAGGAACAGGGACAATTTCTCCGGAAGTACACAAGCCCAAAGCATCACAACGCAACTCAGCTACATTCACAACAACAACAGGCCCATTCCTAGCTACAGGAGCAAGCTCAGAAAATTTCTTGGGCCTCAAGAAACTGTCAAAGCCATCCAACTCCCTGACTTGCTGTAAGAGCTCTTGATACCGAGCTGCCAATTTACGGTGATTCTGTGCTTCTTCTTCCACTCTTGCTTCTTCTTCCACTCTTCTGTGTTTGATTTCCAAGTCAATATTCTCGAGGCGAGATGTTCCTGCAATATCTAAGGCCTGGGAGATCCCCAACAGCTCATTTGCGATATCTGGGTGCTGCTGGCAGAGTTCGTCCATTGGTGTACGCAATTGCAGTATCTGTTTCCAAACAATACTCCGACCTTCCTCCAACCACTCCACTGCCTTTGAGAGATCTCCTACAGAAATAGCTGTAGCAGCTGCGGCATTAACAGTCCTACCAATTTTGGGCAATTCCTCATACCGGTGCCTGACTGTCTGTCCAAACCAAACAAGCTGGGGGATTATTTCCAAAACCACAGTGTATGCATCAAGTGCTAAGGAAGGATTCTGATGTTTTAAACATAGGTTTGCCCAGCGACAAGCAGCATCATATCGAGGAAAGGGATGACTTGATGTATTTTTTGTTGCTTGTTTGTAAGCTACAGTGGCTTCCATGATGTCTCTGAGCTCGCCAAAATGTTCAAATCGACTCTGGAAAGCAGAACCAAGGTTGTGGAGCCATGCTGCTTTCTGAACATGGCCATCAGGAATCAAATCAATAGCCCGTTGGATGAAAAGGATTGCATCCTCTATGTCTCCAAGCTCACCAAGATGCTTAAATCGATGGGCAAAGGCAGACCCAAGGTTGTTCAGTTGTGCTGCTTTATGAGCATGGCCATCAGGAGTCAGATCAACAGCCTGTTG